>CANHQG010000037.1:0-193938 GCA_947462335.1 Harmothoe impar
CTAGGCCCGGGAGAAAGGGAGGGGGGACACTCCCTATATCTATACAGTGAGACCTTGATAAATCGGTCTTTGATAAGTCGGTTGTCTTACTTATCGGTCTCTTATCAGTTAGGACGGTTTTAATTACATACTAATTGTCATTGATAAGTCGGTTATTCATGCTTCCGGTTTCGGTCAGCCATTTTGGGGACCCAGTGCTTATTTTGCTTATAATCTACTTTGATAAGTCGGGCAGCAGATGGGTGGGAGAGTACAGTGTACCCCAACTACCCCCCCCCCCCCACCCGAATTCCCTAGTATTTAGTGTGTTGTTTTAGTATTATAACGGAGGCACCTAGTAGTGTCTGCAATATTTGTATAGGTTTTAGTTGTGTCAGCGTTTTGCTACCCTTTATATAGATGGAGTTAGGGTTGTACTTATAACATGAAAGCATAATATTATATAGATGTAGGCTATGTGTATACTGTCAATATAATCCATGTAGGCTATGTACTATGTAGGGTCTGCTTGTCTGGGTATGAGTTGGGTTAGCCTTTTGTCACACTTCATGTGAAGGCTTGGATTATTTTCTGCAAATTAGAATAAATTCTTACTCGAGCACAATAGATAAGTGATTTTGATTTTAATACCCATGATATCCCCCATGATGACTGTATCTCTGTATAACTGTATAGCAAAGTTATATAGGCTTATCCACAATTGTCCATAAAGTTGCCCTCTACCCTGACCCCCCCCCCCCCCTAACCACCACCATCCATGTATGATCCAGAGGACCGGCCGATTTGGAAAACCGGCCGCTTTTATTCAAAACGGAGGTGGCCGATATAACGAGACCTCACTGTACTTTCTAAGGGAGTGCTCATTTTTTAACAACAGGGGGGGTGGTGAGATTTAGCGTGGAGCGTGCAACATTTTTTCACCCCAATTTTTTACCCCCCCTCCCCAACAGGCCAAATATCGTATGCGTTCGCGCTCCTTTGTAGCATAGTAACGTGCAGGCTTTTTCCCTTAAAACAGGTTGAATTTTTTACCCCCCCCCCCCCGGTCAAGCTAGGGGTTCAATTTTTTTACACCCCCCCCCCCCCCGTTGGTAAAAAACACTTCCTAAGGGAGTGTTCGTTTATTAATCACAGGGGGGTGCTTAAATTTTGCGCGGCAGAACTCGCTTGGAAGAACTCGCGCCCCCCTCGCTGAAGGCGCCGAAAAAATGTTGCCCCTCCCCCCTTTGGACTGTAGTAACCCACAGGCTTTTTTGCTAAAAAGGGACATAATTGTTTACGCCCCCCCCCCCTCAAGAGGTCGGAATTTTTAGCCCCCTCCCCTTCAGGAGCGGTGTGAGATTCCCCCCCCCCCCCCCCCCACCCCCCAAACAATAAATGAACACGTCCTAACTATGTGTGAACATCATCTAATAGCTAAAAGGAGATGTGTTTATATATAAGATGAATGTTACTATTAAGGAATGAATCGTATCTGCTTATTTTCCAACTGAGTCTGAGGAGACAATAGATAGGCTAGAATGTTCTGTTCAGTATAAAAAAACAATGAAATTGAATTGAATTGACCTCAGTTTTTCACCTTTTAATCACGGGAAAAACATCAATAACATAAAGATACCGTAGCAAAAAATTAATGAGGTTTGCAACGTGTAGGTTGAAATTGGTGACATGTAGTAGTACGATGTACCTAGTAGTTTTGACATCCCACGGAAGGAAGGTATGATGCGCGGGCAAGTGTGCATCCAAAAAGTAGCAATTGGCATGTCGCACCGGCCAGTGGCGTCCACCTAGTGTGATGATTGCGAACTACCGTTGAAGCTGGTGCCGGTGGCTGCATCCAGCGCACGCCTCAAAAGTTGGACCAAAACAAAGTTCTGTTCCTGAGCCACAAGAGAGGGAATTTTATACGTTTGAGCCATTCCAGACGCTTCAAACGAGGTAGGGTAACTCCTGATATGTCTGTTTATTGTGTTGGAGAAGTGATGTTATATGGCAATATATATAGACACGAATTTGGGCCTTTTAAATTAATTCTCCCTATTCAGGTTTCCCATAATGCCTGCGCTCAGGCAGTTTCCGGTCCAGCCCGCCCTCCCCCACCCACTAACTCACTGTGTGACACTGAGCCTATGCCTGGTCACCTGGTATGTAATCTGTACTAAGAAATTCATTTCTATGGCCTCAAACGTCACACTGACTGAAGTAAGACCTTGTTGGAAAGGTATTGGTTTGATCTTTACACCTATATAATTTTGAATGATATGTGAAATTTTTAACATGATTTTTTTGGGAGTTGAACATGAGGTAACCTAGCGTTTTTGGCATTAAGCTAGGCTATACCTACACTATAAACACATACACAACTAACCTTACTTCCAGTCGCCTCAACTGGTGATGGGCATGTTAAATAGGCTTACTTATCAACACATGTGGATATAATGTCCATGACTATGATAGCCTCCATGTGTCACAGTCTATGGTGAATACTCCTTGTCCATAATCCATGAAAATAACAATATCTGTCAGGCTGGTTTCTGAGTGAGGGTATGTCAGTCTCCACCAAGCTGACAGGGCCAACTAACTGAAGACCCTGCACAATATTAACTTTGGCTTTCTGGATGCTACCCCCCCCCCCCCCTCATGCCTACAGGTGTGGCAGTCAGCCTCCATACCTCCAGGTGTGATGTAACTGTGAGATGCTCCTGTCATAGTTGCCCCCCACCAGCCCTTCACACCTCTAGGCTGGGTGTGGCACTGGTCACTATATCAAAGTGGTCTCCCACACTAGGCCTACCCTTTGAGGTCTAGATTTATGCCACACCTTTAGGAGGGGTGGTGGGTATATTTTTTGAGGCAATTATTTGACTAAATGCTATCAAAATATTAAAGGGTTGACAACCTCAAAACTGTAATAGTAGTACTGCCCTAAAACCTCTCTGATAAGCCAACCTCCCTTATAATCCGACACCCCAGTTTGACGTTTGAGGGGATATTATAAACCGAATTTGAGACCATTTAAACAGGGTTAAACTATGATTCTTTTGATAGTCATTTCTTGAGTTGGCCTTTCAATGTGATCGAATCTTTCATCTCCCTCTTTCCTATCTTGTATGGGGGTGCAGAGGGGTCCCCCCTGAGGTCGGAAAGTCGCCGAAATTAAGGGCCACAGGTCACAAAGTCACTTTTTTAGATCATTTTAACTATAGCAAAATATCTTCAAAAGTCGCCAGGTCCCTTAAATTATTGCAGCCCAGGTCGCCAGGTCGCTTTTGACCCCTCTGGAGCCACTTGTATGGAAGTCAAATAACACATTTATTTGGCGTTTACTTGCACTACAGGCTTCAGGTATTATTTTAAAATCGTGTTCTTCTTCATGAGGCCCCTCCAAATAATATTCTTGTTCCTCATTACCAAGCCATGACACTATCAATGAACTTTGCATCCTCCTGGTTACCACATTTACCACCAGTTTTACAACTTACAGTGGACACCCTTGAAGATAGCACCAGCCCCACCCAACTTTTTATGTTAGGGGGACCTAGGCTCTCAGCAAACTTTACATTCACATTATTATTTCATGATTAAGAAATCAATAATCTACAAACGCTTAAATATGTATATTTCCTCTAGCCCATTGTATTCGTGCCACTGTAAGCTTCAATTTGATACCAAATATGCCCATATTTGTCTATTTTTATCAACTTTTCCCTTAAAATTTGCAAAACACGATCTCCAAAAAACGATTTTGGTGACGCGTGCGGTGATGAGAAACGAGGATATTATTTGCAGTGGCCTGACTATGTACCCTTTTATATATTCTAAAACTTTTATAATTGCAAACCTCCTATGACCTATCACATGGAACCTGCAACGACCCCATAGCAAATCGGAGCCTCTATTCTTAGGTACTATGTATTAATGTATTTCAAGCCACAAATTCGTTTTTAATGTTAATCTACCCCTTTACACCCAAGAACTGATATACAAATGTATTGCCATATCGACTCCAAAATAGTGAATAACAGAAAACCTATAAAATTTGATACCAATGGCATCCCTACTGACGACAGTGATGTAGGTACCAGTACTTCAGTTTAATTCCCAACTGGAAAATTATACCCTCCCCCCTTCTCCCAGAATTGCTTCAAGATAATATGTCCCCCCCCCCCTCCCAGAGGTGTGGCATAAATCTAGACCTCAAAAGGTAGGCCTAGTGTGGGAGACCACTTTGATATAGTGACCAGTGCCACACCCAGCCTAGAGGTGTGAAGGGCTGGTGGGGGGCAACTATGACAGGAGCATCTCACAGGTACATCACACCTGGAGGTGTGGAGGCTGACTGCCACACCTGTAGGCATTGGAGAGGGGGGGGGGGGGTAGCATCCAGAAAGCCAAAGTTAATATTGTGCAGGGTCTTCAGTTAGTTGGCCCTGTCAGCTTGGTGGAGACTGACATACCCTCACTCAGAAACCAGCCTGACAGTTATTGTTATTTTCATGGATTATTAACATGGATTATTCAACAAAGGATATTACAGATGGAGTAGGATATACTTTGTATAAGTATAACCATGGATATTATGTTCATATGTTGCCTACGGTACATCACTGAAGGTAAAGTTTGAGTAGGGCCCATTAGCCCTATGTCTATGTGTCTATATTATCTGTCTAGCCTATAAACTGGAGATCCCATGTGTCTACATTTACTCTACTTTTACACATTGATCACATAAAAAAAATGTGCTGGATCCGTAGAACATTAGATCTTCTTTCTGATAGTATACACATGTATGTATTAATGTCATTACAAACCCAAATTATATCTACCGGTACTTAAATTCAAGTTGGGGTATTGCAGCAGGTAGGACAGGTAGGCCTAGGCTAGCCTGCAACCGGAAACTGCCTGGCTAGGGGGCGATAATGCGGGAGTTGGTAACCTGAATAGGGCCTATGTGATCCCGCACGTTTTGATCGGGAAACGTGGGTAACGGCCGGCTGGAGACCAATTGCTACGGCCACCTTAGTCCTAGGGAACCCGTAGGAAAAGGGGCACGGCAGGCCATAGTCCTAATATCCTATTAAAATGCCAACATATCTAACTACTTATTTTATCTGATTCATTATAAGGGGAAATTCCATCCTCTACATACACACACATACACTGACTAGCAGCGGTGTATTTTCACTGTAATAAGCAAAAACGTAACGCGTGGGCATACAGGAGCCATATCAAGCTGGCCCCAACTCGCGCTTGGACACGTCCGAGCGACATCGCTGGTATTTAGGGGGCCATGACCGCATCACTTCCCCCGTATATTAGGGGGGATTCCTCTGCGGTACCCATCTGCATTTTTAATACAACAGCACCAAGCGCACAGGAACTATTTTAACCAGCAACCTTTGGTGCCAGCGATGACGCTCGGGAAACGAGGTCGAGGTGGTGCGAGCTTGGAGCCATATGCCCATGAGTGAACTTCGCTGGTACCCAGAGAATGCCGCAGGCATTTGCTGGGTACCAGCGAAGGTTCACTCATGGGCATATGGCTCCTGTAATGCCCACGAGTTATGTTTTTGATTTATTATACCTAGCATATGATAGTCATACCGATCAAAACTTGTAAATTATACAAAGCATGATGCTATATTTGCAAATATCGGCAACAATCGGGCCGATCGCCGATTATTTTGATTTGTAGTTCCCCTCCTCCCCACGAGGTGTCTTCTCTCATTCAGCAGATTTTGGTCTAAAAAACTTATTTCTGGTTCGATTTACATTCTGTAAAGAAATTTACGCTTGCCGGCATATGCTACCTACAGCTACCGTCATTGGACCATCAGAAATATGCTGTATTTTCGTCAAAAATCGTGTTATAAATCGGCAATCGAGGACTTTTTTGATTGAAATCGGCTTCAAGCTAGCTGTGCTGTGATTGGTCAATAGGTGGTCACGTGACCTTTCCGAAAACGCCCACCCAGTGGGCGTATTGGCGCAATACGCCACTGCAGTGGGCGTATTGGTGCAATACGCCACTGCAGTGGGCATATGGGTTTCAGTGGTTAAGAGATAGGACTATCATATGCTAGGTAAAATAAAATAACTACCATCCCTGGACTCTGGAGTGGCCAGCTGTATTGACTATTGTCAGTACCAACTCAGACAACAAGAAGATGTGTGTGCATGTATATGGGTATATATATAGATATATATATATATGTGTATGTATGTCTATATTTGTATATATAAATCCCCGACTAGTCACTTGACCACAAACCCCCACATATGACAAAATATATCTGGTGCTCATACAGAATCGAAAGAAATCTCAAACTATATGACATGATATATATATAGTATTATACGCATCAGGTGACGGCCTTATATCTATATATAGCATTATTTAACTCTTGACTATCAATTAGGTAGAAATAGGAATTGAATGAAAGTCTTGTAATTACGTAGTGTCTAGTGTTTAGTACCGGTAGTAGAAATACAATGTTGACTAGTCTATGTGTATGTATCTCATATATCTCTTCTGAGTTTCCGAGAATAAAATCATTGTCATTGTCGTTGTCAACTAATATTAAACACCTTAGTCATATATTTTATCAAGTAGTGAGAATCAAACCAGTTTAGGGAGTGTTATCCAACAACAGGGGAGGGGGGGGGTGGATTTTCCCGTGAGCATAAATTTTTCTACACCCCCCTCCCCGTCCCTTCAAGATGAGTAAATGTTTTTGACGCCGTCCCCCTAGCAGTAGGCATGGAAAATAATTTTCTCCCTCCCCCCACCCCCCATTTATTCTATACTACCTCATGCAGGCTTTTTCAATAAAAGCTGCAGTACACCTCTGAAAGGCGTGAGGTTTTACCTGGAATTGTACATGGTCTATCCGGTATAGTCCATATGTAACATATGCCAAAATCTGCAAATTCAAATACATGTGAAATTGCGAAAAATATGCACACGCAAAAACATATACGTTCTCTCTTTATTTGATCAGATCGGGCGGCTGTCCTGAAGAATCCCATCATCACCATAATTGAGAAGTAGGCCTTAATTCACCTCTGATGTGCAAGTTCGTGAAAACCTAGAGAAAGGCACTGATCAAAATTGAGTCAATTCAACAGCAGTTTGGACAATGACAAACATGAAAAAGAAACTATATTTGTGTTCTCAATGTGGCAAAGGACTGCAAAGCAAAGTAAATCTAAGGGTACACATGAGGACCCACACAGGTGAGAAACCTTATCAGTGTTCAGATTGCGGTAAAGCATTTTCATGCAGGTCTGGCTTAAACGCACACATGACGACCCACACAGGAGAGAAACCTCATGTGTGTTTAGAATGTGGCGGAGCATTTCCATTCAAGGGGGCCCTAACAGCACACATGAAAATCCACACAGGAGAGAAACCTCACAAGTGTTCAGACTGTGGTAGAGGGTTCTTATACAGAAATGACCTAAAGAGACACATGACGACCCACACAGGAGAGAAACCTCATGTGTGTTCAGACTGTGGTACAGCATTCAGTCGGCCAGTTTGCCTAAAGAGACACATGCAGATTCACACAGGAGAGAAACCTCATGTGTGCTCACACTGTGGTAAAGGATTTAGGACATCAGCTAAGTTAAAGAGACACATAATGATCCACACAGGTGAGAAACCTCATATGTGTTCAGTCTGTGGCATGAGGTTCAGGGACCCAGCTCACCTAAAGACACACATGAGAACCCACACGGATGAGAAACCCCACATGTGTTCAGAATGTGGGAGAGGATTTAAAGATAACAGAAATCTAAACGCACACATGATGACCCACACTGGTGAAAAACCCTTTGTGTGTTCAGATTGTGGGAAAGGATTCAGGAAGAAAATCTACCTAAGGACGCACATTATGACTCACACTGGTGAGAAACTTCCTCATGTGTGTTCAGACTGTGGTAAAGGATTCAGCCATGATTGTTACTTAAGGAGACACATGATGATGACTCACAAAGGGGAGAAGCCGCATGTGTGTCCTGAATGTGGTAAAGGATTCAGTTTGGTAGGTACCCTAAGGACACACATGAGGACCCACACAGGAGAGAAACCCTATGTGTGTACGGAATGTGGTAAAGGATTCAGCCAGCGAGCTCACCTACAATCACACATGCACACAGGAAAGAAACCCCATATGTGTTCAGACTGTGATAAAGGGTTTTCATGGAAGTCCAACCTAGATTTACACATGACGACCCACAGAGGAGAGAAACCCCATGTGTGTTCATATTGTGGTAGAGGATTCAGGCAGAAAGATTACCTAAAAAAGACACATATGATGACCCACACACATGATAAGAAACCACATGTATGTTTGGACTGTTTTAAAGGATTTTCATCCATGTCTGGCCTAAGTGCACACATAGCTACTCACACAGAAGATAAACCTCATGTGTGTTTAGACTGCGGTAAAGGATTTTCATACAGGTCCTGCCTAAAAACACACATGATGACTCACACAGGAGAGAAACCACATGCTTGTCTAGAATGTGGTAAAGGATTTGAATCGCCACATCAGCTAAAACGACACATGGTGACTCACGCAGGAGAGAAACCTCATGTGTGTTCAGACTGTGGTAAAGGATTCAGTCATAAGTGTTACCTTAAGAGACACATACTTACCCACACTGGATACAAATCATCACCAAAGATCAAATCAACATCTGAAACAAAAAGGTCAAAATTGTTTCTTCCGATTGAAGTGGTAGTGAATCACTCTCAAAGGAAAACATCAAAAAGACGGCAAACTGATCCACAAAGCTGTAGAAAACCAGTTAGTAGTTCTAAAGTTTCAGACTCCATAAAAAAATCGAGAAATTCAAAACGGTGTGTCCGAACTACAGCGCAACAAGTGACAAGTGTTTCCGCAACCTGTAGAAGGTCCGAGCAAGGGTACACTGAGGTAGCTAAACATGTAGAGCACTATTCTACTCAAACTAACAACTCAAGTACTGTCACAAAACCTCTATCCGGCACTCGTAGTCAGGATGTTTATGCCATGTGTCTAAAATGTATTGAAGGTTTCGCTCATGTGCCAGAGCTTGAAGATCACCTTGACACCCATGGGCCTAAAATACACAATTACAGACATGATAACCAGGGCAAGTATGTTAGGTGTGGTGTTTGTATACAGGGTTTCATTGATGTTTCTGATCTGCAGGCACATGTAGATACTCATACCTACTGTACATGCTGTGAGGGAGATGAACTGTGTTCTTGTGATGAGAAAAAACCCTTGTCCGGGCAACTTCGCCCCAGCGAGCTCATTCGGAAACACATGGGGAGCAAGTATACAGTCTGTGATATTTGTGTTCAAGGTTTTCCTGAGGTGTCTACTCTTGAGGCTCACGTAGAAACACACTCATGCTGTACATGCCCTGATCTAGGTACAGCAGTGTGTCCTTGTGAGGAAAAGAAATCTCTGTTCATTGTACACTACAAGGCAATGTACAGGAAGACCACTATCGAGTAAAAGTTTTGCGTGTTTTGATCCTGAGACAACATTTGGTTTGAAAAAGCCCAGTTGCCACTTGGATTAGGCAGCAACAAAGTGGCGGTTAATATATGGTGAGAAAGTGCTGGCTTACTTTGACAAAGATTTTAAGGTACGTTACTACAAACCCTCAGTTGATGAAGAGGTTGGTCTATGACTGCTGTGTACCTAGCAACCTAAAGGCAGAAGTCTCTGCATATGGCAAGCTCATTGTAACAGGGATCACCATTTTCTTTGTTGACCATGATTTTAACGAGGTGTTGAGAAGCTTCCATGTGTCTCTGAGAAGTGGACATTTGGTGAGAATGGGCTTGCAAAATATTAAAATAACAGACCATGCAAATTTAGGTTGAACCGTTAGCCATTTTTCCAACAGCTATGCCTCACTCTCCAAAGTACTTCCCTCAGTGAGGAGGATATCTGCAACACTACCTTAAGCTTCCACAAGCATCGAGTGAAAGCAGTGTATAACTCAAGTTACGATTATCCCAGAACTATAGTGAGAAGTGAACCTCTGAGAATACAGCAACTTGTACCCACATGAGGATTGCGATGATATTTTTCCTATCTGCATTTTTGTTACCATTTAAGGTATCCCATTTCGGGTCAACCATAATTTAAATGGCCAGCGTGGGAAAAATGAGGATATTTTGTTTGATGTACGACTAGTTCCCATAGAGTGGCTCTGAGAACAACTATTGGTTGACATACAATATGATTATAATTCATAGCATAACATTTGTAACAACTTGTTTTCAACTTATGGTACATGTACTTATATCTGATGTCAGCGGGAAATTGTGTTTGATAATTATTCCATATTTTGTTTAGTAAGAAGACTTGTATGTACCTGACAGATGGTGTGTGTTTTAGCAGGATCTACTCAAAATGCGAACTTTTGAATCTTAAGACTCTAATCCATGCCACTCAGTGTAGATGCTCTACACTGTATAAGCACTCAGGCAGTACCTCACTATTTATGGACCTGTAGAAATATAACTGACCTAACTACCCCAGACATATTTGAATCAATGGAGCCAGCAAATTCTTTTTTCACACCCAAATTTCCTGGCTCCCGATTAGAGAAAAAGCCACCTAAAAAAAGTAAAATGCAGTTTTCCAGGAAATGGTGCGGGCGCTGTCCATAGACACTTTAAAAAAAAAAAAAGAATTTTGGAAAATATGGTGCGGGAAATCCATAGACCAACTTTTTATTTGGTGTGGCCATAGTACAACATTCTCCATCCACAATTAAATTTCTGCTTTATACATTCAGTTCTTATCCTTGCCTGTATTTACCTCAAAAAAAGATTATAATTTGAATAAACATCTGAACAAAATTTAAATCTAGTCCATACTTATTATGTTATAAACATAAATTTGAATATGTAGGAATAGACACTTGATTCACTGGGTTTGAAAAGCGAGGGTACCACAAGGGCCCATTTAAGCACCTCTGCACTTATAAATTTGAAGCCCCTGTTACCCCCGTGCTTATATAAGTCAAAAGGGAGATTTTGGGGTGTCCTTGAACAAGACCCGCGCCTATTTGAAACCTCTGCACGTTGAAGCTACGCTATGATCAAAAACATCCACTGACCCACTCTAAGCCACGCTTCAGCATTAGTTAAACCTGTCTGAGGATTTGCAATGAGATCAAATTTAATGGTTCAGAACAAGTCAAGATTAACCCGTCTATAGGTAGGTCATAGGGTATAGACTGCATAGGGACAACGAACCACAATGTCAAAATGCAGTTATCATGTGACAGTAGATGTAACATCATGTCTATGTGGTGTGGGAGAATAAAGAAACAATGCTTTGGCAAAGCAAAAGGAGCCGGATTTCTGTCTTGAGCTCAATTCATAGATTTGATCATTTCAGATCTGAGCGCTTCTGAGCAAACTCAGCCTATGTTTACTTTTAAAAAGCTTAACCAGTCTATACGAAAAGTTTTTCACCTTGCAGGACATTGGGTCCTGCAGATTTGTTATTCTGCAGGCCCGGAGGAAATGATTGTATAAAAAAACCCATCATAAAGCTAGAATTCACATAGGAAGTGATGATGAATAGAGGTTACTGGTATATTCAAATCATTTTGATAATTACAATCGTATAATTTTGGGTAACTTTCTACAAAATATCCAGGCTTTATAGTCTACTCTCTAGAAACCTTAATAATGGTCCGATTCACAAGCCAAAAAAAATAGCATGTAGACAATGATCATAGCCAGCCATTAGGGCTGGCAGACAAAGACTTTCTGCCGGTCCAGCAGGCTTTTAGCCGGCTATAGCCGGTGTCCGGCAGGTTTTCGTATAGACTGCTTAACCCTCAGGCTGTCTTGATTCCCTATCATGGACCCATTGGGCATTGAATAAGTGAATCTGTTAAGTACATATAGTAGTCCATGTCTATACCTCTGGTTATTTCTTTACAGGATTCTCAGACAGCCATCCAGAGAGGATTGTATGCTGCCAGCGACCATCAGCCATGTTGCCTGAGATCGGCCTGGCAAAGGGTGCCTGCACCCTCTGGAAGGAGGAACTGTTGTGTGACTACACCATAGAAGTGGAGGATGAACAGTTCAAGGTGCACAAAGTGGTCATGGCCTCTGTCAGTGACTACTTCAAGGCCATGCTGACAGGAGGCATGGTGGAGCGTTGGGAAGATAAAGTCAGACTGGAAGGACTAAATTCACATGCATTGAAAACTGTTCTAGAGTTTGTCTACACAGGACAATTTGTCCTTGGTGAAGCCAATCTGGAGGATGTCCTGGCCTGTGCAGTTTATCTCCAGATCCCTGCTGCTGTTATACTATGTACTGCAGCTCTGTGTGAGGAAGTCAACACAGGGAACTGCTTCCGTATCCTGTCCCTCTTTAAGTCTTATGCTATTAAAGATGGTATCGAGCACACAGTCAAGTTCATGAAGCACAACATTGAAGGCATCTTGGCTGATTGTAAGAGTGAGGACATGACGTATGAGGAATTTCTAATCCTCATGGACTGTTGGGGGAAATCAGAATGGCAGCTTTTTATCAGAGCTATGCAGTGGTCAAAGAAAGCCAGTGAACAGAGGAAGAAACATGTAAATGAAATTATGACTCACATTCGGTTTTGCCTTATGTCTCCAAGTGAACTAGAATTTATTGCATCCATGAGAGAAATGGGCATGACATCTAATGTAGATGACCCATGGTATGACCTTGTAGACAAAGCTGTAAGGTACCATGACCTTCCTACACATCAGAAGGTGCTAGAGGAATCAGAGCAATCCAAGGTCCGCACTGATCCATCTCCTGTGTGTTTTGGGGCACAGCTACCTGTACTGGGGAAGGTGTTTGCAGTTCATCAAGGGGAGTCCTGGATATGTAATGACACTATGAACCCTCCATTATTTTATGATGACCAGAAAAAGAGCTTGGGATTGAATTACATAGAAATAAATAATTTCTACATTGTTTGCATTAACAGTGGTGGGAATGATGTAAAATGCTCAATATTTGATCCTCGAACATTGACCTGGTCTGTCATGGCCTCCATGGGAGTACCAAGAGAAGACTGTGCCCTGGTCTACCATGACAAGCACCTGTATGCCCTCGGTGGATGTGACAGACGTGTAGAGAATTCTGATGAACCCACAGATGTGATTGAGAAGTATGACTTCCGTACAAACACTTGGAGTGTATTCAGCAGCAAAATGCCAGCTGGGCTGTGCACTTTTTCCGGATTCTCAATCAGTGGTTGCATTTACATTCCAGGTAGACAGATATCTCAAGAAGTATTCTTAAACGCAGTGTATTGTTTTGATCCTGAGACCACCGTATGGTCTGAAAAAGCCACGTCACCACCTCGATCAGGTAGCAACGTAGTGGCAGTTGATATACATGGGGAAAAGGTACTGGCATACCTTGACAGAGATCTCAAGTTGCAGTACTACAAACCATCACTTGACAAGTGGCTAGTATATGACCGCTGTGCGCCTAGCAACCTCAAGGAAGGTGAATCTGCACATGGTAACCTAGTTGCAACAGGGAACACCATTTACTTTGTTGACTATGATTGTAAACAGGTTGAAGAAGGTGAGGCTGACAGAGAAGCTGATGGTGTAAACAAGCTTCCGTGTGTCTCTGAGAAGTGGACGTTTGATGAGAATGGGCTGAAGATTGACAGCAAGATACTAAGAATAAAAGACCATGCAAATTCTGGTTGTACTTTTAACCATTTTACCCACATCTACGCCTCACTCTCCATAGCACATCCCTCAATGAGGAAGGCACTGGAAGCGCTACCTTAAGCTTCCATAGGCAGTGGGTGAAAGCAGTGTATGATTCAAGCAATGATTATCCCGGAACTATGGTGAGAAGTAAACCTTTGAAAATACAGCAACTTTGATCCACATATAAAGGACATGTTGCTTTATGTGCAACTTTTGCTCATAGAGTTCATTGGCAACCAGGTTGTAGTTATTTGGGGATGTACATTACTATTCTATTCTGTAGCACAACATTTGTATTTCATCATGATCTCAGAAGTATCTGTATTCAACTGATGGTATTCATATCATCAGGGGAAAACTGATTTGATATGTTTTCAGACAATTGATTCGGAAGGCTCATTAGTTGAAGGATGACAGACTAGTATGTGTCGGGAAAGGGTCAGTTTATTAAAAGAATTTATTTGGTGCATATTAAAGGGAATAACCCAACCTCCTTAATCTATAACCTGTGTAGACTATGAAGAGAAACTGGTTCTCTTAACTAAAGTCACTTAAAATGACATAAGAGCTTTGCGGATAGTGCCCGCACTGTCTTAAAAGTTTCGCATCAACCTTTTTTTTAGCCTTTGCAAAAAAAACTGTCAAATCTGCCGCTCCTATCCCCCAAAAAAGGCCAAATTTCCACTTCAATCTAAGAGCAGGGGTGTCCATTTACCTCATCCCCAAAATTGTATCTTTTTATGATTTTTGGACCCTAAAATCGCAATAAAATCACAATGATTTCTGCTTGTAAATGACCAATTTAGTATAGTGGCCTGTGGTACCCTTTTACATGTATAACTGATGGATTTAGAGGTATAAGGGGTATAAAATATTACATTACTATGCAGCCCTTGAAGGTTTGATACTGCCTGAGGTTGATACCACACATGTAATTCCAAAAAAATAAAAACTACCTACCTCGTCAACTTAAATGGGGAAAAAAGCAAGGTTCTTCGCGGTCTTGAAAAAAGTATTTAAAAAAAAAAGCCTGCCTGCCTCACCGTATTTTTCCAAAAAACTGTCTGCAAAGCTGACAATTGATTTTAAGTGGCCTTAATCAAATCAACATCACTACGAAAGGAAGTTTTCTATTCTAATGATGTTACTCTGTGTAGATGCTGTTCAGTAAAGGAGTGATCACTTTTTAACAACAGGGGGGGGGGTTGGTGGGTTTGGGGGAGGGGGGTTAAAATATTTGGACCCCTTGACTGGCGGGGGGGGCAAAAAATTTGGACCCCTCTCTGGGGGGTTTCAAGAAAATTTAACCTGTTTTGAGCCAAAAAACCTGCGCTTTACTATGCTTCAAAGGGCCCGCGCGCAAGCCGATTTTTGACCCGAAGGGGGGGGGGTACAAAATGTTGACCGGGCTCTGCGCAAAAACCAACGACCTCCCCCCCCTGTTGTTAAAAAATCATCACTCCCTAAGGTTGATGTAAAATATTCCACTATTTGTATATCGTAGAAATAGTGCCTGACCAAACTATCTGAGGCATATATTGTTATTTTTGTATTTTACTGAATCCAACAATATTAAATTGGTAAACCTACAAGTTGGTATTCCTGTTCATTATGCAACATTCTTCCTCTATAATTAAATTTCAGTTTTATACAGATTATACTAGTATTTGTACTTCAAAAACAGAGTAATTCATGGAGCAACATTGGAAAACATGCTCATTTTCCTGCGAGAATCACTGTGAAGGTGGTTTAGTAGACTATACCTGTTCCTAGTGAGGCTCTTGACAACTCTCACAAGTACAAAACTACAATAAACCACTATGTGAAATAACACGTCTGTTTCTCGGCATTTGTTTTCCCCTGCACCTTTAACCTCACAGGTAGCTAGGACTGTCTGACTACTCTGAAGCAGCATGCAGCTACTGTAAAACCTCCTGTATTAGGGACTGATCATTTTTTAACAACAGGGGGGGGGGGTGGTTGGTTTGGGGGGGGGGGCAAACAAATTTGGACCCACCGGGGGGTTCAAAATCATTTAACCTGTTTTGAGCCAAAAAGCCCGCGCGTTACTATGCTTGAAAGGGCCCGCGCGCGAGCCGATTTTCGGCCGTAAGGTGGGGGGGGGTTAAAAATGGTGACCCCTCGACGGGGGGGGGGGGGGGGTTGTAAAAAAATTTGCACACTCCGTGCGGAAACCCACCACCCCCCCCCTGTTGTTAAAAAATGATCACTCCCTTAGTCTCACCCCCAACTTTGAGATATCCGATAATCCCAACAGGGGGCTGAAAATTGCTAATATAGTACTTCCGGGGGGGGGGGGGGGTACTTGAATTTTTTCTGATAGGGGTGTGCGGCTGGACCAATGACAACCCTTACCCTTGCTAGGGCATTTTCGGCCGAAAAGTCCTTGTTTTGAAGAGGAAACAAACAAAATGTCTCATGGCTGAGTAATTTCACAGAGAAATTTTACCCATGTCCGCAAAATGTTGGCAAAAAATGGGCAAATATGTGACATTTTGGTGAAAAACGGGGTCATTTTGGTGAAAAAGTGACCCTTGCTAGGGAGATTTTGTTGAAACTAGACCCTTGCTAGGGACGTTTTCGCCCCCTGCGCCCCCCCCCTGCTGCCCTCTCCCCCTACTGGACTGGATATGCACAGTAACTATATATAGTCCCCAGGACTACGTTATCAGTCCCTAGGACTATGTCTGCAGTCCCCGGGACTATGGTTATAGTCCCCAGAACTACCATTGAAGTCCTCAGGACTGAAACCTAGTATAGAGCTGCTTACTGCCCCCTTTTCATATCATAAAGGGCCCATGCCTCTGCTTGACAATGAATTCTAAAAGTGCTGAATAGTATTGGTGCATAGTCGGGTGACTAAATCTGTAGTCCCCAAGACTACAGAGGAAGTCCCTAGGACTACAGAGGATGTCCCTAGGACTACAGGTATTAAACTTATAATCCTGGGGACTTCCTTTGTAGCCGGCTTTGTAGTCCCTAGGACTACAGAGGAGGTCCTTAGGACTACAAGTATTAAATGTGTAGTCCTGGGGACTAATAAGATGGTAGTCCTGGGGACCATAGGCATAGTGCTGGGGACTACTACAACCAGCTGCATAGTCCTAAGGACTACAGTGACAGGCCTACATAGTCCTGGGGACCACAGATATAGTCCTGGGGACTAAAGACTTTCAATATGTAGTCCTGAGGACTATGCCTCTATAGTCCCCAGCACTATGTGCGCCTGCCTTATGTACCTTTCTGGTAGTAGCAGCCTTGGGTAGTCCTTAGGACTATACACGTAGTCCCCAGGACTACACCTGTAGTCCTGGGGACTACACCTGTTGTCCTCAGGACTGTGCAGGCCATATGTGGCTAGGGAAAACCCTTCCACATCAATGTGGGCGTAAAGATGAGAGATGAGACGTCAGTTCGAGTACTTGGTATCTTTTATTAATAATAACATTAATATCAGAGTACCAGTCACTAGGGCTCAGTATATAAGTTACTGATGGTTGCAAGATGATAAGTGCTTTCCTCCTCCATCTGACCGGGGTATAAGTACAGGTGCCCGGCAGGTGGAGGGGGTGCCCATGTGACCGGAAGTAGATGTAACAGTGGTTTTCATTGGATAATATACATTTGACATTTGATTGGATAATTATATATTCATGGCTTTAACATGTGGTGTGCGCTGGACCGCGGGTGGGGAGCCTGGGTCCAGTGCATTATGGGTAATGGATTACATAATAAGTAGCATGCACACATGGGGGCTTTGTCGCCTGCCTCCAGGTGGGCTCCAGCCGGCTCAAGTGGCTTTGGCGGTGCCACACTGATTAAGGGTGTCCAGCTTTATAGCATTGTTTTATGTGTTGACAGTTAATCCTTGGGGTCAACATATAGTTCATTTGTTTTGTGTATAGGTGACCGGTCGGTGCCTTGTCGTCTGGACAGGCCGACCGTTACCTATTGTCCATGGGATAAGGGTCTGCTTGTGATCTATGGATTAGTTATGTATGGGGGTCAGTTATGCTTGGCTTTATGAGTAAAAGGTATGTCTGACGTCTAGGTGTACTTTGATGGACATATGGATTGAAAATATGCATAAAGTATTGTGCGTATTACAAATAATAATAAATGTGAATATTAATAATCATAAATCATAATTATGACGTAATATGACGTAATATGACGTAATACAATTGATGAAGGTGTAATAAGGGGTTTTGTGGCGTGACAGCACCCCCCAATACAACTCCTGCACGCCCTCGTGCAGGCCGAGAAGTAGTAGAGGAAGAGTTATGTCACGCTTCAAAAGTATTTTGTATGAACATTTTTTTTTGTATTTTATGATTTTTGATATATCTATCTTATGTTATGACTATGATTAGGTTCTTAATCACATTTTCTAAGTTTATACGGTGTTTTGTACATACATGTTATGCAGTGGTAATAATGATAATATTTCAATGGTAACGTACTGGTACTATATGTCTCGCTTCCGTTCTATTTATATGGTTATACCTTTGGAAGCTTTTAACCTTTACCAATTATTTACATAATATAAGTCGTGGTACAGTGGTAAGTGTAATTTTGACGTACTGATTCTATATGTCGCGCTTCCGTCCTAGTCTATAATACAATCAATTCATACGATAGGAAGCTGTAAGAAATTCATTTCAATAATGATGTTGATGTACTAAGCGTTTACATAGGCCATGTGTAATACTTAGTATGGTATGATAGTACATGTATAACAATAGGTTGAGCAGTGTATTTTGTTTATGTAATGATCTTTGGCAATACTTGATCTTTGATATTCATTCTCAATGTCGAGGGGCAATGGAGGAAGTTCGTTCTGAGTTATCACCTTCTATATTAAATTTTTATGTTTCATTTCCTGTCTCACTCTTTTTCATAACAATGGCTGTCAATAGCTCGGTAGTGGTCATGTCTTTTGGGTTTTTGATAAGTGACGTAGTGTTGTCACTGTCGGGGTCGATGTCAATGTTGTCTTGGGTTTCAGTCGGATGTAGGGATGTAGTCATTTCAATAGTCTTAAGGGTTAATCGTGTGGTGGTGGTGTCGTCTTTCAGGGCCGGTATGATAGAAAACCGTGCCGCTAGGGGTAGTATGACGTGGTTGGGTAGATAGTATGACTTCTGTTTTCCGTTGATGTTGAATGATATGGGGCCGTTCCATGTCATGTTTATGCGTGGGTATGGGCATGACAGGGCTGAGATGGCCGTCAGGGTTGGTATGAATTCATTAACAATAGAGTCACGTTCGTAGGGTAGGGATAGCAGTGGGATGGTGTGATTGACGTGTCCTTGGTAAATTTTGAGAGTAATAGTAGGATTGGTCTTATGTCCAGAGTTTGTCATTCCAAAGTGGCGTGTAATCTTGTTTTTACACTTGAAGATGGTTTTGATAATAGCGTATACGATTAAAGCTACAAATATTAGGGTAAAAATGTTATGGGCATCAACGTATTGATCTAAATTGATAGTGTGGTTTTCTTTGGTTTCACTCTGGGGGATGGGGTTAATAAATGTCCAAGAAATGTTGTTGGGTCGAGCACTAACAGTCGGGATGGTGGCGAACAGTGCTTTTCCTTTGGATACATATAATAAGTAGAAGAATCCTACGGCGTTTAGAATGCAAGTGACTGGTACTATATAGTTCCATACGGGGCTAGCGAAGAAGCTAGCTATGTTCTCTTGTATGGGTGTGTCCTGGATGGGTCGGTCTAAGATGTCTGCTGCGTTGGTGGCTTCTATTAGAATATTCCTGGTGAAGGGTTCCAGGTCCAATGTAATGTCTGATGACAACTTGCTGATGTTTGTCATAGATTTGATGATAGCTTGTGTATGTAGATGTGGTATGTGTATTGGGTCGTGGTGTAGTGATGATGCTGTGATGTTGAGATTGTTTGTGAGTGCGAGTAGTATGGGTGTATTGGCCGCGTGCATTAGGAAATGTGTTGAAGAAGATTCGTTACAAGGAATTTTGGTGTTTGGGAGGTACAATGAGTCAAACTGTAAGTGGCACATACATGGGACACCAATAACTGCGTAGGCCGAAGCTTTCTTAGTGGTGGGTGTCATGTGCTGACAGATGACGTGGTAGTACTCCCTGTTAGTAGTCACTAAATATTTGTCTTTACCAATAGCTATAGCACGGGTTTGTATGGGTCTCAGAGGGTGTACTTGAAATGTGCAGAGTCTGGCTATGTCTGCCTGGTTACCTTTAAAGGCCGCCATGAGGCAGGTTGGCTGGTCACTGCGTATTCTAGGCATGGTCCTAGCGCATACTTTCAGTATTGAGCCTTGGCACGTAAGCAAATCTGCGTTTGTCATCTCTAAGTACAATGTCTCTGCCTCGTTGACAGCGAGGAAAGTTTTGTCAGTGTGTAATAGGGTAGATCCAGAACTTGTCGTATTTTCGGTGTTAATGGGGACGTGAGTTGTAATTACTTGATATAAGTTAAATGCTGCGTCTGTGGCAGAAATGATAACATTAATATGAATGTATAAGTGAGTTTTGGAATAGGTGTATAGTGCAACTGGTTGTGAGTAGTAATATGCGGTGTCAATAATGGTTACCTCGGATCCTGGGTTCCTAATTTTGAGTTGTGTGTCTAAGGTGGCTAGCTTGAGGGCTAGTTCTGTGGGTTGGATCATATCTGGTGCTAATATTCCAGTGGACAATAATCTGAGAGAATTTTCCACCTTGTATAACCCTTGTTGGTATGCGATCCTGGTCGTTAGGACAATTACCTGAGCCGATATGATGGCTGACTGGGTAATCCTACGATCCTGGTCGGCTTGGATGGAGGTTAGGGTTGTGGAGAAATCATCAGACCATGAGTCTATGGATTCTGTAATATTGAGTAGGGATTCCTGTACAACGTCCTGTTGTTTAATATAAGTGTCTAGAAACTGCTGGTGTTGCTGGGTGACGTCATGTAATCCTTGTGCAGTTTTAACATTGACGTCGGCCAGTGTACCAATTCTAGCATCTAGGTGATGTATGACGTTGATAATAGAATCCATGTCTCTAGTGGTTGCCAGGCCAAAGATGGATTTAAAGAGCTCCCCTAAGAATCCTAGGATAGCTCTCTTTGGCCTGTTAGTAATAGGATCCGAGAGGAAGTGTGCAATGTTCTTTAAAGTCTTAATAATGTTAATATCTACGTTTTGTAGTAGTCGGTCGAGGTCAGCAGCTTGTTGTAACATCTTGGCGTCATGGCTGTCGTGGGGTCCTAGTGAAGTCAGTTGAAGAGTCCTGATGGTGTTGTAGATGAGTGGCTTCGGACGAGGAGCCATTGGGATGTTGTAGGGGATGGCCAGTATGACCTCGTGTAGGTCATGACCAGTGATGATTTGTCCCGGCAGCTGCTCATAGATGAGGCCGATATTTTGCCTCACTATTGGTTGTGCTGCCGTGTAAATGATGTGTGTGATGATTAATAGGAGGTAGAGTGTATACCTCATGATTCCTGGGTTGTTGGGATTTGATAGTAATAATAGTAGTAGTCGATCGTTTGTAGTAGTAATAGTTGATAGTCGATAGTTGGTGAAGGATGAGTGTAAGTGCGCAGTACTGGCGGGGATCTACCAAATTAACTGTGGGCTGCTCCTGACTGAATCGATGTGTGTAGGGGTGTGGTCACTGGGTGACTGTGGAAAGATGGGGGGATGTGTGGGAACTTATACCCTTTGGTCTGGGTACAGGGTGGTGGCTATGTCACCCTGCCATGTTGGTCGTTATCACACTCCCATAAGTGGAGCTTTTGTTTGCGCGCTCCAGTGGTGGCGCCATCCAGGGCTCAGATTGCGGTCATCCTCCTGGTGTTGTTGACACCTGCAATGCATGTGGGTGGCCACCCGCATACAAGGCTTTTCCACTGGTCTATGGGGGGGGTTAATAAGAGTGCGCAAACTGTCCTTTCATGTCGGATTTTGACATGTTGATAATAGTTCTATTTGAAGTGTCAGTTTGTTAAAGGAGCAGCAATAATATGGAGTCGCCCTGCCACTTACTTGTGTGGTGAAATGGGTATAGATGGATTATAAGTTATAGTAATAATAGTTGATGAAGCTTGTGCGCTTTTTGATGATAAATACTGTATTTTCAGTATTTCTTTATGATGATCGGTGTGTCAGTCGTGATTCTTGTGAATCATTATAATAGTAATAGTGATAATAGTAGTCGTTGTAGTAGTCTGTGTTGATCCTTTTTGATAGTAAAGTTGATAATATATGACAGTTGATGTCTCTTTGTAATAGTAGCGATGATATAGTGAGCTTTATGTTGTTTATGTAATATAGGTGATAACTCTTTTCCTCTTATATATTCTATGGTTTATATTATGGTTTTAGTCCTACCGGTGTCCTCCTCTTGACCTTGGAGTGGGCCGGCTTTGCTTTGTATATATTTTTGGTTTGTAGAAGCGCTGGTCTCGCTTTATATGAATCTCCGTCTTTCTTCCATAGTTTGGTTATGAGGTCGTCGTTCGGGTCAATGAGTCTGTGTATGAAGTCATTGTTCCTCACGTGACGTACGAGTTTCAGTCTATCTACATGGACTGGGTTTTTCATTGTCTTCATTGTGATAACCGATTTGAGGAGGACGGATGTCTTTGAGACGAATTTGCACACTATGTATGGACCAGAGTACACCTTCTGAAGTTTCAAACATTTTGTTCTATCCATCAGTCTGGGTACCTTGACATACACTAGTGATTCTTTCTGCACCTTTGTAGGTTTTGCCCTTTTGTCGTGTTGTTGTCTTATTTGTTCTGTCCTCTTTTCGATGTTCTCAATGACCTGATTGTATTTGTAGTCTATTTTCTTTAATTTGTCAATGATATGGAGATTTAGACTTTTCTCTTCTTCCTGATTGAGTTTGTTGTCTATTATGGTGTTTGGGTTCCTTCCCTTCATAATGAAGAACGGTGTGAAGGCAGTGGTGGCGGACTCTGTGTTGTTGATGGAGAACACGAGGTGTGGTAGGAATACATCCCATGTGTCCTGGTGTTCCTCACAGTAGGCCCGTATGCCTTCAGACAGCGTCTTCACATATCTTTCAGCCTGGCCGTTCGATTTTGGTCTATAGGCCGAGCTGAAGACATGTTTTATGTTGAGGGAAGATGTCATGTTTCTGAATTTTGAATTTTTATATGACGTTCCATTGTCTGACTGGAGGTATGTTGGTATACCCTCGGCCAGAACAACCTTCTCTATGAATTCTGCGGTAGTTGTTTCCGCGTCCAATGATGTAGTAGGGTAGGCTATGCAGAATTTAGAGAACCTGTCGACCACTACCTGAATGTATACATTCTTTCCTGGTGTTGGTGGTAGTGGGCCTATGGCATCTATGTGTACAAACTGGAATGGGTAAGAAGGGGTACTATGGGCCGTCATTGGCAGGTTGTTGGTTAGGTTCATCTTTTTGGCTTTCAAACAGACGTGGCATGTCGCTGTGAATTTCTGGACGTCGGCCGCCATGCTCTTCCAATATACTTTGGGAAGCATGGTCGACAGCATTCTTTGTGCACCAGCGTGGCCTGCCATTGGTAGGTCGTGAAAAAGCTTCAAGATGGGAAGTCTCATGTCATCTGGGATGACGGGTTGGAATGAGAATTCCTTGTGTTTCTTCCATAGTACCGTGTTGATATGGACCAGAATATCATTCAGCATGATGTGATCATCAGCTATCCTGATAAATTGCTCCG
This sequence comes from Harmothoe impar, assembly GCA_947462335.1. Classification (NCBI taxonomy): domain Eukaryota; kingdom Metazoa; phylum Annelida; class Polychaeta; order Phyllodocida; family Polynoidae; genus Harmothoe; species Harmothoe impar. Next base: position 23,495 of record CANHQG010000037.1, read on the forward strand.
TCTCCTTCTTGTTTTTGTCATTGGGTACCTGTCCGTTCTCTAAATACTTGATGATAGCTTTCGTATGTAAATTGTATCTTTGTTCTCTTTTGAGGTTGAGGATGGAGATCTGTGGGTCGGAGAGGCTTTCTATCATTTCAATCAGATGATTAGTCTGATTGGCCAAGTGTTTTGCCATGTCTGTGGCGTCTCTTCTAGGCTTCTCATTTTTCTTCTTTGGCTTTGGATTATCTGTGGTTTTCTTAGGTTGCGGTGCCGGGGTGTGGCCTGGGACCGGTCGGGTCGCCGCAACCTGCTCTATTTGTTCTGTTTGAGTTTCTTCTATAAATGATGATAGGGCTTCTAGGGATGTAGAGGGTACTGTCAGCTGCTGTGGGGCGTGGCCTGGGACCGGTCGTGCAGCTGAATCCACTTCCTGTTGTACTGAGGCCACTATGGCTGCTAACAGTCCCTTGTATTCTGTTTGTGGAAGCCCAAAATGATGTAATTTGGTACTTGGGATGTCAGGATTTGCTCTGAGGTTGGGGGTAAATCGTTTTACTTCTTCAATGTCTTCTGTGTTTTCCTCCATACATTCACAATAGAAGTGATGGGTGGAGTTTCTCTTCAGGATTGATTTGGGTAGTCGTTTTGGTAGTGTCGATGGTGGTTCGTCTTCTTTGAATTTCAGTGTGTGTATGTCATCCTCAAACATAATTCTATGTTGTACCCTTATGGCTTTGGGTTTTGGTGGAGGATCTGTCATTGGTGTCTTGTCTAGTGGGTAGTCTCGTCTTGACATAACGTCTGATGGTATATTTAATTTGCCTCTTATGTGTCTGATATTGAATTGAAATTGTTGAATTTTGAGTGCCCACCTTGCCCACATGTTTTTGTTATCTGATTTTGTCAACATGTGGATGAGGGCTTGGTGGTCAGTATATAACTCAAATGGTCTTCCTTCTAGGTAGTGTCTGAAGTACTCTATTGCAAATACTACTCCCAATAGTTCTCTTTGAGTGGCACCATAATTCCTTTCGTGGTCATGGAGTGCTCTGCCCGCAAAGGCTACTGGTCGTAGAACGCCGTCTTTCTCCTGGGAAAGAGTAGCTCCCAGGGCTGTACCAGATGCATCTGTTGTAAGATGGAACTGTTTGTTGTAGTCTGGATACAGCAAGATGACGTCATTGCATATAGAGTCCTTCAGGGTCTGAAATGCAGTCTCACATTCTTTTGTCCAGACAAATTTGTTCCCATTTTTGAGCAAGTTGAATAGAGGTCGACCAATTTCACTGAACCCTTTGATGAATTTTCTATAGAATTGGGCGAGTCCAGTGAATGACCGCACCTCCTTTGTGGTCTTCGGTGTGGGGAATGTCTGGATCTTGTGGACTTTGTCTGGGGATGGTTTGATACCGTCAGTGGTGACTTTCATTCCTAGGAAGTCTAGTTCTTCCAGGAAGAATTCGCACTTGGTTTTCTTCAACTTTAGCTTGCCATTTCTTAGTGCTTCGAATATGTTTCTTAAGTCAATGAAATGTTGGTCTATGGTAGGTGATAAACACAAGATGTCGTCTAAGTATGGGATTGCGCATTTGTACTGCAGGTTCTGTAAGATCAAGTTGACTACAGCTTGGAAAGCCTGAGCACTGCTGGCGAGTCCCATGGGCATGGTCTTGTATCTATACTTTTTGGTCCTAGTGAGAAAGGCTGTGATGTTCCTGTCGTCCTCTCTAATTGGTATCTGGAAGTACCCTTGTTGGGCATCCATTTTAGAGAACACGGCAGGTCGCATCTCACCAATCATTTCTAGGCTGTCGTCTGCTCGTGGTGATGTAAGTGCTTGGTTGATGGATTGGGAATTCACATATCTTAGATCTGTCACTAATCTGTAACCCTGCCCGTTCTTTTTCTCTACAAGAAAACTTCTGGATGACCAAGGACCCGTTTTGGTTTCCTCCAGAATGTCCTGCTTTACCAGCTTCTGACATTCAATTTCAAGTCGTTCAGCTTTGTGCGGGGCCATTCTGAATGGGTAGAACTGTAAGGGTTTGGCGTCTGGGATCAGGTTGATTTTATGGGTGTACAGATGGGTTCTTCCAATCATATTGTCTTTTCCCACGAATATGTCGTCGTATTCTTCTATTAATTGGCAAAAAGTTGTGAATTGATCTTCTGTGAGGCATTCTGGTTTTTGGAAGACGTGTGATTTTTCTTTTTCTGGTTCTATGTCTATGTCCTTCCCTATGTACATGTCTTTGTCTATGTCTCGTTCGTCGTGACCTGTCGTCTCTTGCACCATATTTATATGATCTTCGTCGTCTGACATGGATTGATCCATGTCAGAGTCAGAATACTCTGAGTATGTTGGTGTTGGTACATAGAATGTTTTGTCTGACCCTGTTGATGATGCACTGTCACTGATAGTAGAGTTGTTGTCTATGTCTATGTCTATGTCTCTGTCTGTCTCCTCGGGTTGTGTCTCGTCGTAGCCTGTCGATAATATATTACTTTCTTTGTCTATGTCTGTTTTTGTATATAAGGCTACGATTTCACCCTTCTGGATTTTACAGATTCTAGATGTGATATTCAATAATATCAGTGGGTGTCTGTCTCTTTGGTCAGGTGTCACGACTGAACGTTGTACAATGTAATTTGGAAGTTTGTCTGATCTGTCAAAATTGTCTGTTATGCCATTGATTTGACTGACTGAGTGGTAGCATGTGACTTGGCCTGTTATGGCCATTTCGGAAAATGGAGGTATCGAAATGGCTCTCACTGCCCTGATTGGTTGAGATTTTGGAGTTGGGTCAGTGGAGTAATTGATTTTGCTTTTAGTCTTTGATAGAAAATCTGTTCCCAATATGATTGGTGAGGAACAATTTGGAAGAATTGCAAATTGATGACTGAATGTTTTGCCTTGAATTTTGAATTTGATTTTGATTGCTCTTTTGATGTGACACAATGCTCCATCGGCAAGATAAACTTTGGACCTGATTCGTGAAAACTCATGAGGAACTAGTTTCGATAGAGTGGAGGCTAGACCCTCTCTCATGCAAGAGACGGTGGCTCCTGTGTCTACTAGACTGGGGATGTTGGTATCTTTGAATTGTAGATCTATATTGCCATTGACCATGTTGATAAACAAAACACTCTGCTCACCTTCTTCCATGTGTAGGTCGGGGAGTGGTGGGGGGACGACTTCCAGAGTAGCTTGGACGTCGGCAGTTTTCCCGCGCACTGGTGCAGCGTTGTGGATTGTCTGTGGGTCATGTGGCGTGTTGTCGATGGGCGATGCTGTCTCTTCTGTGTTGGGGACTGTTTTGTCATCCTGATGAGGCCTATCCATAGGATGACAATCTAGTTTCCCGTCGTCTTGGTGAGGTCGTTCATCATGCTGACGAGCTGTGCCATGGTGTACTGTGGAGTGGGGTTTTGTGGCGTTGGTTGAAGTTGTAGTTGTTGTTGTTGTTGTTGTTGTGGCCATTGTTGTTGTTGTTGTTGTGGCCATTGTTGTTGTTGTTGTGGTGGCTGCCATGATTGCTGTTGTGGCTGCCACCTTTGTTGTTGTTGTTGATTCTGGATGAGTTTGAAGTGATGTGGGGGTAGGGAACCCGTTTGAAGAAGGGTTATAATGTCTTTGGGTCCCCCTTTAAATCGGTGGGTGGGAGGGATGAGGCCCATTGAGCGTGCCTTCCTGATGTTGTCGACGTAATTGATGTCGAAGTCCTCTCTCCTCCCCCTATAGTTGGGTGGCAATGCGAAGTCGGCTGATGGAGGCTGTGTCGGTGTAGCTGCTTGTTTGTGGTAGGTGGGTTTTGGTTTACCACCTCCCATAGCAGCTACGGTATGTTCGGTCTCCATAACTTCCTGTTGCTTCTGTAGAAGGTCTCTCAGTTTTTCGTTTTCCCTATCCTTCTCCCTTAGCTGAGCCGCTATGACTGGGTCTAGGGTGTTGTTGGATAGGGATGATACCTTATGTGTGGAGGTCTTCTTATAAAGGTACGCACACCTGAGTGCCCTGCAGAGGGAGGCCCATGTAGTAGGACTTTCCGCCCTGATTGCTTCTTGGTAGTCCTCGTTTAGCACAGTGGCTACCTGGATGATGGCAGCCTCTATGTCCACCCCCTTGTTTTGGAAGTGGGTGTTGGCAACCTTTAGCCATTCTTCCATGGTGTGTAGGGTGGGGTCAAATGGGGACAGTGTCAATAGTTTGATGTCGTTCTCGACATCCTTGAAGTGGTGAATGAGTCCCTTCTTTATAAGATCGTAATCGTCCTGTATACTAGTGGGCTGCATACTGTACCACTCGTATGCTGGTCCAGTTAAATAGACTGCGCAAGTGACGTGGATGGGGTGATCTTCTTGAGGGTATTTAAGTCTAACAAAACGTTCTAGGTCTGTGAACCACTTTCTGGTGCTCATCTTAATGTCTGGTTTTGAGAACTTGGTTGGTTCACGGATGGTGTACTTGTTAGCTTTTGAAATGGCGCTAGCCAGGTCGCTAATCGACTTGACATTTCTATAGTCTGCGAGATCAGCTTTAAGTCTTTCTAGCTCTGCCTTGTGGGCCGCTAGTTGTTCGTCTAATTTTCTTGATATCCTATCGTCTAGTTCTCGTTGTCTTTGGATTTCTACCTGATCGTCTCCGGCCATGTTGACAGTGGGTTCAACACGAATGGGAGAGGTGGGTGGGGTAGCTATGTCTATAGGTATAATAGGTACAGTGACTATAAGTGTTGTTTTAGAATGTCTTACTGTGTCCTTGTAGATGCAGGAGGTGGACTTAGTGATGTGCTTGTTGTTGCTTGGTCCTTTCCTCCTGGTGGGTTGTAGACCTGATGTTGGTGCTGGTCCCTGGCTCCTAGTGTGCCTCCGTGATGATAGGTCACTGAGGGACTGGTGTCTCTGCATTAAAAAATTTCTTCATGGTCGCAGGTAGCTTGAAGGTTGCCCGGTTCTCTACCACTCTGTGGCTAGGGAAAACCCTTCCACATCAATGTGGGCGTAAAGATGAGAGATGAGACGTCAGTTCGAGTACTTGGTATCTTTTATTAATAATAACATTAATATCAGAGTACCAGTCACTAGGGCTCAGTATATAAGTTACTGATGGTTGCAAGATGATAAGTGCTTTCCTCCTCCATCTGACCGGGGTATAAGTACAGGTGCCCGGCAGGTGGAGGGGGTGCCCATGTGACCGGAAGTAGATGTAACAGTGGTTTTCATTGGATAATATACATTTGACATTTGATTGGATAATTATATATTCATGGCTTTAACATGTGGTGTGCGCTGGACCGCGGGTGGGGAGCCTGGGTCCAGTGCATTATGGGTAATGGATTACATAATAAGTAGCATGCACACATGGGGGCTTTGTCGCCTGCCTCCAGGTGGGCTCCAGCCGGCTCAAGTGGCTTTGGCGGTGCCACACTGATTAAGGGTGTCCAGCTTTATAGCATTGTTTTATGTGTTGACAGTTAATCCTTGGGGTCAACATATAGTTCATTTGTTTTGTGTATAGGTGACCGGTCGGTGCCTTGTCGTCTGGACAGGCCGCCCGTTACCTATTGTCCATGGGATAAGGGTCTGCTTGTGATCTATGGATTAGTTATGTATGGGGGTCAGTTATGCTTGGCTTTATGAGTAAAAGGTATGTCTGACGTCTAGGTGTACTTTGATGGACATATGGATTGAAAATATGCATAAAGTATTGTGCGTATTACAAATAATAATAAATGTGAATATTAATAATCATAAATCATAATTATGACGTAATATGACGTAATACAATTGATGAAGGTGTAATAAGGGGTTTTGTGGCGTGACACATACATTCAAATATTTGGAAGGACTGTGCATATGTGGTATATGATCTCAGTTCTAGAAATAATAGGCCCTAGGACTAGGCCTACATGTACAGTCCCTAGGACTAGATGTATAGTCCCTCGGAATACACATGTAGTCCCTAGGACTACACGTGTACGGTAGTCACGGCTTGAGACTGTCAGCCCAACACTACGACGGCCTACGTAGCCTCCGTGGAGCGACACGGGAGTAGAGAAGAAGCCTCCCAGACTAGTGTACGGTAGTTCCCAGGACTATAAATCTAGTCCTCAGGGCTATGCTATAGCTTGCAGTATATGTTAATCCTGAGCACCCCCTCCCCCCCCCCCCCCACCCCCCCTCAAAGAAATCCCCCCCCCCCCCGCCCCACCGGCACCTGCTCCGCGAGGCAGATAAGGGACGCGTAGGGGGCGCAGGGGGAGGCCCGCGCAGCGACGCCGTAGTCCTAGGGACTACAGTGGCCGCAGCAATCCGTCAGCCGCGACTCGCAGCCCTACACACCACGAGAGGCGTCGTCGTCGAAATCGTGCGGTCCAATCAACGTAAAGCTTACAGGAAAGTGGGGCGCCGCGCGTGCGCGGCGCCCGATATTCTTGCAAAATGGCGACTGCAGCCTGACCTGCCTGAATTATGCCTAGCCCCACAACGTTTGTTTGTAAATTGTGACCCTATAAGGCCTTCTCAGGTCACATACTTAAAGTCCGGAGGTTGGTAGTCTATCGTGCATGAAAATTATACTCATATAGGTACGGATTAATTGCACTGTATGCAGAAACTGGAAAAAACGGGCAGTTGAATGTGACTGAGCGATAATAGATGTAGCGGTAGGTTCCCCGCACACTGACAAAAGCCATTCCATAGCACCACTGTGGTGCAGAGGGGTCCCCTTCCTCAGGTTGGAAATTCGCCGAAGTTAAAGGTCCAAGCAGTCGCAAAGTCGCTTCTTTAGACCATTTTTACTTCAGCCAAATTCGTCCAAAAATCGCCACGTTGCTTAGTTAGGGAATGTTCATTTATTTATAGGCCTAGGCCTACTATAAGTACCGTATGGCCCTATGGGGGTGGACCCCTAAAATCGACAGGGCGACATAGCCTAGGGCTTAGTGACAAACGACAGGAAAAAATTAAAAGATATTGACAAGGGACATGGTCTTTTCTTAAAATCGACAGGTGACATGGAGCTTAGTGACAGATGCCAGGAGAAATACTAAGAAAGTTACTAAGATAGATCTACTGACAAATGACATGAGCATTTCTTAAAATCGATAGGCAACATGGGGACCCCCCATCTAGACCCCAATGAGGGAGTGATCATTTTTTAACAAGGGGGGGTGGGGTGGTCAAGGGGTCAAAATCCCCCCCCCCCCCTTAGCAGGGGCGGATCCAGGAATTTGGGAAAGGGGGGGCGCCGTAATACCTACAGCATTGGGGGTGTTGAACCATCTAAATTAAAATTTACCAAAAATAGGGGGGGGCACGCACCCCTTGCACCCCCCCTGGATCCGCCCCTGCTTAGGGTCGAAAATCTGCTCGCGCGCGGGCCCTTTGAAGCATAGTAACACGCTGGCCTTTTGGCTCAAAACAGGTTATATTTTTTTCACCCCCCCCCAAGAGGGGTCCAAATCCCCCCCCCCTGTCGTTAAAAATGTCCGACCCTTCCTGAGGGAGGAAGGGCGTAAAAAATGCATGCAGATCAGCTATTGGTACCGTATTGTGCCTATAAAGCTCCCTAAGGGAGTGATCATTTTTTAACAACAGGGGGGGTGATGGGTTTGGGGGGGGGGCAAAAGAATTTGGCCCCCTTGACCGGAGGGGGGCAAAAACATTTGGACCCCTCTTGGGGGGGGGGGGGTCAAAATAATTTAACCTGTTTTGAGCCCAAAAGCCTGCGCGTTACTATGCTTCAAAGGGCCCGCGCGCGAGCCAATTTTCGGACGTAAGGGGGGGGGGGGGTAAAAAATTATGACTTGATCGGTAGCTAGGCAGATCGGATGGGTCTGCGGGGACATGCTCCCGATCGAATCGGCCCAATCAAACATGTTTGATATTGCCCGACTCGATCGGCTGATCGAGTCCGCCGATTCGATCGGGTCCGTCTGCGGTAGGCTTAAGGGAGTTTTCGGACCCCTCCTGAGTGGGGGGGGGGGTAGTGGGTGAACATTTCTGACCCCTCTTGAGGGGGGGGGGGTGCTTAAAAAAGCATGCCCCTTTTTAGCAAAAGCCCGCCAATTAGGGAGTAATCATTTATTATCAGGGTGATGGTGGGTTGAGGGGGGGCGCAAAAAGATTTGGACCCCATGACCGTGGGGGGGGGTGAAAAAAATTTGGACCCCGATGTACACTATAGTTAGGGAGTGATCATTTTTTATCAACAGGGGGGGGGGTTGGTTTGGGGGGGGGGCAAAAAAATTTGGACCCCTTGACCGGGGGGAGTGTAAAAAATTTGGACCCCTCTTGGGGGGGGTCAAAAAAATTTAACCTGTTTTGGGCCAAAAAGCCCGCGCGTTACTATGCTTCAAAGGGCCCGCGCGCGCGCCGATTTCCGACCCGTAGGGGGGGGGGGTAAAAAATTTTGACGCGTTGACCGGGGGGGGTGAAAAAAAGTTTGCGCGCTCCGCGCGGAAAACCACCCCCCCCCTGTTGTTAAAAAATGATCACTCCCTTAATCATCTCCTCGCCCCGCACGGAAACACGCCACCCCCCTGTTATTAAAAGATGATCACTCCCTTACTATAGATGGGTGCAAAATATTCCACACGCGTTCAGGGAGTGGGGAGTAACAAAATCTCACCACCCCCCCTGTAATTGGTGGGAGTGAAATCTCACTCCCCCCCCTCGTTCTTAAAGGCGCACTGAACCCACAACGTCGTTTGCATACAAAACTCGGCAGGGCTAGGTCCTGAGCTCAGTGCGCCTTTAAAAAATGAGCTCCCTTACTAGTACTGTTTGCCCTGACTCGCACCTGCCATAAAACCTTGAGTAGAAGCCGCGGCTAGTACGCAAGTCAGTGCGGCTTATAATTATGATCGACCCAAAGTCGGGGTGCGGCTTGTACGCGAGTTTTTCGAAATGTTGATTCCAAAAATGACCATCAAAATACTCAAAACAGCTGTACCGTAAAACCTCGCCAGTCTAGTTCGGGAGAGCGGCCTATCTAACACATCTCTTACATCAACCTCTTATATAACCTACCCAGATAGCACCTTATGTAAAAAGTATGTCTTTTACTGGTCATATTCACGTTGATACGTAAAAATGCCCCCATAATGACATCTTGAGGCAGTAAATCAATTTACATAGTTGTTTGACAGGAAAACTTGTGTATTATTTACATCTAAATGGCCAAGTGAAAGAGACATTAGTCATTTGATATCATCCATAAGTTTGAATGTGGTCACTATTTGACATAAATCTTGATCAGAATATTACATCTTTTTTTAGAGAATTTATACACGTAATACATTGATGTTAAATTCATGTCTATAACACCTCTGTATTTTACCTTTTATGTGGTTCACTCTTTTAACACAAGATGTCTCCTTTAACCAATATCGATAGAATTCAATCTACATTGGCAATACTTTGATGATAAATGAGTATTTATTCAACACAATGAATTTCTAAAGAAGATGAAATTTGACCAACTTTTGTCTAGAATGTCAGATATGTTATTTTTGTTCCTGTAGAATGGTTGTTTAAGGGAGAACCAGGAGATTAGTATGAGCACACCTTTTCTATGGTTGCTACAACTATTCAAATCAAAATACTGACCATAAGCTGGCATCACATCTTAGCCAATTTGCTAGGATCAATGTGCTTAGTCTCTGTAGGACTATTGGTGATGTCTACAGGCAAGAAACCCTTGATTATGTTGATTGCCTGGATGTTACTTGCTTCTGATGGAGTACCACACACAGAGAAAATAGGTACAAATAATGTTTTAGTTTTACATGTTTTTAACATAATTATGCTGAGATCAGATTAATGTCACCCATGGCCATTCAAATAACATTGTGTATATATATCATATATATAATTGATGATGATCTCTACATCATGTAACTTATTTACGTAAGATACACATGATTCTTTTACATGGATATTACTTAGTCAAAAACATGTTTTAAAGATTTGCACATAGTACGTAATGAGTCCAACAATATGACATAACCAAATGCAGTAAATATCTGTTGAGAAAACACGTAGAGATAACGTGATTCATAAGAGTTTTGCTAGCTGGGTATACAGGGCCCCGGTACCTCTCCTTGTCTCAGTGTCCTGGTGACCACAGACACTCTCGGTGTCATTTGATTACACGCGTGGTTTCATTTCCCCATTTTGGACAGTAGATTTACTGTCATAAACTACAATGTTGCGTAGAAGCCGCGGCTAGTACATGAGTCAGATCGCCAGCGCAGCTTCCCAGCAAGCAAGGATATGTTGGGCCAACATCGTACAACGTTGGCAAGTCGCAAGCGATATTTTAACGTTGTGCCAGAGGGCATTGAAGGTTGTATGAAGATATTTCTCTCAGCAGATTCATTATCTTTCCTCATAATTGGAAAAATTGGGGCCTATTTATTTCATAAAGCTTTTGAAACCAGGTATATTCCATTTATAATTATATTTGATTCTTAATTACCACCTTTATATATAATATAACAGAATACTGGCAATATACCTATGAGGATACCCTTTCATAGGCAATGGCAAGTCTATAAGATGTAAATGATAGGATGATCAGGGGTGGGCATATCTGAAAAACGTGGAGCCAATGCAGGACTGGTTGTAGCCAAGACAATTATTGGAAGGACGTGCAAAAAAAAAGGGCCTCCCCGGTGGGCATTTTTCACGAAGTGCAGTGGGGGATGTGCCTATAGGGCTGTAGACTCATAACCAGTGGGTCCGCCATTCAAAATTTCACTGGTGAGGTTACAATCACTGATAACACACACCCTGACTGGTACCTTGTCCCTGGGTAACCATCACTTCCAGGGACGCACTTGTACCCATCCTATCAGCTCTTATCAGTGCCGGCTGCCGCAACCAGCTACAGTGCCGCCTAGGCCTTATAACCCCCTCCCCCCTCTTTTTATTGGTACTGGAAGATAGTTTTTTGAGACAAAGGTTTTGGAAAATTTTGAAAATCTTTACCTAAAATGGTGCAATCTGATGCATTTTGGCACATAATAGGCTACTATGGCTCAGATCTGTATTCATCCTCTACTTTTGGCTGTGGAAATCATTGTAGGAGGGTCAAACCAATCAAAGAAAAATTGATGATAGATGATACAGGATATGAACCTGAAAAAAACCACAAATATATGGTTGACACCCGGGTTTTGGCACTCGAAGGGCCAGGTTTGCCTTCTAGAAATTTAGGGGTTCTCTCTACCCTTTCGTTCATCTTTTTTCCTTTATTTTTGATTTTCAGGGGACAGGGCTCATCCCCCCCCCCCTCCACAATGAATATGCCACTTGGCTGTTTTTAAGAGATTGCCCTAGAATGGGTTTTGCTTCACCAATGTGGACCTAGCAAGGGTCTAGTTTTCACCAAAATGGCCTAGATCTCCAGAAAATAACCACAATGAACAAGCTATTTCAGATGAAGAATTGATTTTGAAAATGTTGTAATAATGTATTTTAGTGCAATTCAATCCAGGTCAATCCTCATTAAGCCAGATGCAGAATATAGGTGCTAGGTCAATCCTTATAACCCTAGATGCAGAATATGGGTGCCAGGTCAATCCTCATTAAGCTAGATGCAGAACATGGGTGCCAGGTCAATCCTCTTCATCCGAGATGCAGAATATGGGTGCCAGGTCAATCCCTATAACCCTAGATGCAGAATATGGGTGCCAGGTCAATCCTCATTACCCTAGATGCAGAACATGGGTGCCTGATTTACCCTGATAGGTATTGTGTATGGTAGGTCAAGCGTCCCTGCCACAGGCACAGTATAATGAGTCCGATGTTGCTTGAACGCAGGTCAAACCTCATTACTCTCCACTAAACCATAGGACATGTGTTTCTATCAAGCATCATCACCATACGGAAACGTTTCCCTTTTCTACTCTGGCTTCTAAACCATCTTCCCTTGCAGTTTGCAGATTGATAGCACATGTTCCTACATCACACATCACCATACGCACCCAAATCGTCACCATACGGAAATATTTTCCTCTACACTGGCCTCTAGACCATTTGTCATGTGATAACGTATTCTATTTTGCACATCAGATGCAGGCACAGGTTTTAACAAGACCTCAGATGATACCCTATATAGCCATGTCACTCACCAAGCTGATGTCTTGTTAAAACCTGTGGATGCAGGTCAATGCTACTCCCGCGTCCTACCCGCACCTGAGGGTCGGCCGGCAGCTCTAAGGGTCGGCAGGTAGACCGTGAGCCCATTTGATCTTCTATAGTGGTGCAGTACCAATCAAAAGTATTAAACCAGACAACTTTTTTTGGCTTGATATCTGTCTATAGATCTCAAATAACTTTGCTTGACATGTCAGTCACCCAGCTTAGCTTCAGAATCTTGTAAAAGACATGGATGATAACCCACCCAGGAGAAAACCCTCACACAGGCTAGTATGTCCATTGTGATCACAGGAGGCTCTTAACAAAGTTATTCTATACCCATTTGCTTTCATTAGGTGGGTCCCTAATTCACAATGGGGAGATTTTAGAATCATCACATTTAGGGTTATCATTTAGCATTCATATATAGGAAAACTATCATGGGAGGATATCAACATAAGAGACATGGACTTAGGTTCATTTATCTTGAAAATTTTATTCAAATTTTGCTTATAAAGGATTAGATGAACAATATAGCATTACCTACGCAGATATCAGCATACTTTTGTCATCACGGAAATAGCCTCGATCATATGATAAAAACACTATGGCAGTGCTAAAAGGTGTTGTTTACTTTACATGACATACTAGGTAACTATTTTCATGTAACCATGAATAGGTAAGACTGCATATTATGTGTGTTTTTTAATTCATAGCATAATCTTGTTGAAATATTTCATTAAAAAAAAGATTTTTTAATAATTATTCTAAATATCCAAATGAAGAGATTACAATATAAAGATGTTAAGATGAGAAGCTATGCAAGAGCTTTGATTCGGTTCTATTTTTAGATTTTTATCTCAAATATTAACTTGTATACAGACTGATACCCTGCCTGCGAAAGAATATGAAAAAAGGTTGATGTCACCGTACATCTCATAGGATTCTGAAGCTAAGCTGGGCAACCAAGATGTCAATCAAACTGATTTGGGTACCTTAGACATATACAAATCCAAAAAAAAATGTCTGGTTTACTACACTTCATTGGTACCAAAAAGATCCTCGGCTTAAGGTCTAAGGTACACACATATAACACATGTAGTGTAGATTTTGTGTAGATTAGGTTGGATCTACCTTGAGACACTCAGGAACACATCCTCTGACATATTGGGACGCCAACTAGTGACTTCTTTAATTGCGCATGCGCGAACATAATGATATACACACCAGGAGGCAGGTCGGTGCCTTGCCGCCTTGATTAACAATATGTAGGATCGCACATATTTCAATACTCCTTCTCGAGACTTACATATTGATGATAATGTTACTCTAACATAAAGGCTCCTTCTCAAACATAGATTTAGTTTCAATACTCCTTCTGAATGTTAAAGCATTTGAGAAATAATGTTCAGTGTCTCTTGAGATTTTTGAAGTCTTTATCTTGACTTATAAATGTTTTCCAGTAAACTGGTGTTAAATGTTAGTTCTTAGTTTCCTCCAGTAAACTGGTAGTCCTTGAATGACTGTCAAGTTACATACTAAAATAAACCAGTTACTTTAACTTATTTAGTTACACAAACTAGACAAATAGCAATCACCTGCTATTACCATTGAATTAAAACATAATGCCTAAAACTTGGAAAGAGAGGTCACCAGTACTTCATTTCCATGTGAGGCTTCAGCCCTCACCTCCCTACACTAAATAACTTCTCATAGTGCCTCCTGTACATCTCCAGTGCCTCTGACACGTCACCAGTGCCTCTGACACGTCTCCAGTGCCTCTGACACAGTCCACAAAGTTTCTGGTGTAGAACTGACAGACTGACAGGGCATCTACAATCACATGTAGGCTCACCTGTCATCTGCTAAACACACACCCCAAGTCGATCTCAAAGTTCCTAGTGTACAACTGACAGACTGACAGAACATCTACAAACACATGTAGGGGCTAGGGTTATACGGGTTTGTTATATGACGAGTGCTGTTGGATGCTGTGTTGCGAACTCAGTCCGAACCCTTCAGTCCGACGGTAGGTGGCGACACCTACCCCGGGCTTGGGGTATGGACAGAGGTCGCTATAGGCTTCCGGTCTGCGTGTGCGCGCGCAGGCTGGCTGCCTATATATACCTAGCATCTGACGGTACTCGTCGGTTACTCTGAGCCACGCTGGTGAGGATACCCCGTGATCATTGCGGCTGCTTAGCCTACTGACCCGTTCCGAACTCTATAGGGAGTTCGCACACATAGATACTGCTTGTCTAGGTTATTTGAATAAACCTGATTTGCAACCTGTAACACTTGATCCGAACTGTGTTGACTTTGTTCTTTACTCTACCAATATCATAGAGACACAAAGTATCGTTTATTACACACATGTAGGCTCACCTGTCATCTGCTAAACACACACACCAAGTCGATCTCACAGTTCCTAGTGTACAACTGACAGACTGACAGAGCATCTACAAACACATGTAGGCTCACCTGTCATCTGCTAAACACACACCCCAAGTTGATCTCAAAGTTCCTAGTGTACAACTGACAGACTGACAGAACATCCACAATCACATGTAGGCTCACCTGTCATCTGCTAAACACACACCCCAAGTCGATCACAAAGTTTTTCCTAGTCTGAAGTCTCCTGACGTCCCCAGTGCCTCTGACACGTCCCCAGTGCCTCTGACACGTCCCCAGTGCCTCTGACACGTCCCCAGTGCCTCTGACACGTCTACAGTGCCTCTGACACGTCACCAGTGCCTCTGACACGCCACCAGTGCCTCTGACACGTCACCAGTGTCTCTGACACACTCACACACCCCAAGTCGACATAAACACCACACAGACCTCCCTGACCCTGGCGTCGTACAGGTCCCATGTAACTCTTGCCACCGTCTGTAACTCCCTGTAACTGTACACACAACGTACTCCAGTGTGTATCATCTAATGTCCAAACTGATCCCAATACACGTAGGCCTAGGCTACACCACGTCGTCCTCACGTGGATCTGCCCTGGGATCTGCTGTTACTGCTGACAGCATTTTCACCACAAAGTCCATCTCACAGTTCACAATACATACATCCAAGACGACAATCTCGGCGATCACCACGCTGACAAAACTCACGTGCCACTCTCCTCGGGCACGCCGCCCCACGCTGACAATGGCATTCCTCGGGCCTGCTGTCTTCCACGTCGATCAGCTGTCCTCGTAAACTTGCTGACACTACACTGTCCATGTCGTCCTCAAGTCGGGCACGCAGCCCCAGGCTGCCTCGCCATGGCATCGTCATTGACGCCTCCAGCCCACGCTGCCACGCCCGGCACCCTGTCCGACGTCAGCCTGCATGCAACCACGCAGTCCACGCTGCCTCTCCCGGCGCCGACTTTAACGTGTCTCAATCTCGGCTCTTACCGACCATCCGGTGTCTCCAACCTCTCTGCATCTACCTCAACCCTTTGACCGTAGATCCAAACGTAACTGGGCCCATAACCTGTAGATTTTGTGTAGATTAGGTTGGATCTACCTTGAGACACTCAGGAACACATCCTCTGACACATTGGGACGCCAACTAGTGACTTCTTTAATTGCGCATGCGCGAACATAATGATATACACACCAGGAGGCAGGTCGGTGCCTTGCCGCCTTGATTAACAATATGTAGGATCGCACATATTTCAATATGTAGTTCTTGTAGAAATATAGGGGGTGCAGAGGGGTACCTCCCGCATGTCGGAAAGTCACAGAAATTAATAACCCAAGGTCACAAAGTCGCCTTTTTAGACCATAGTTTAACTACAGCCACATTTGACCCAAAGTCGCCAGGTTGCTTAAATTATGGGAGTGCAGAGGGGTCCCCCCCCTCAGGTCGGAAAGTCACCGAAATTAAGACCCCCAGGTCACAAGGTCGTTTTTTTAGACCCTTTATCCTACTATCAATTTTGTGCAAAGGTCGCCAGGTCGCTTAAATTATTGCCCCAGGTCGAAAAGTCGCCTGGAAAACGGCCCAGGTCCCCAGGTCCCCGAAAACCCCTCTGCAGTCACAATTATGGTACGGGTGTTGAGTGACAGGGTGCACGGCGGCATGTTTCAAAAAGTCTGAAAGAGCACCAGTCAAGCCTTCATTTTTAAAGCATATTGTGTGGCCACCCCAGGAACATTTTGTAGTATCTGGAAGCAAAATGATCTACTCTCTTTAGGGATGGCTGTCACCCCTCTCCCCTCATTATATAAGTGCTAACGTTATTTCATTGAATCTTGACAAATTACAATAGTGACATGGTGGCTATATATTCTTTAATTACTTTATGGTTGCAAAAGACATCATGCCAAGGCATATGTGCCATTCATATTATGACTAAATAGTGTCTACATAATGAATGTCAGGGAGTGGCTTAAGCATCGTGTAATGTATAGGCCACCCCAGGAGACTATCCCAATTTCCTACTGAATAGACCGAGCCATGTGAAATGTATAGTTTACAATTAGCTTTGCATCCCCCCCCCCTCTCTTCCTTTCTCACGACCTTGGGCCAATGTTTTTGTCTCTAACCGGGTGCCGTCTCTAACCGGGTGCTGTCTCTGACCGGGTGTCAGAAAAAAAGGTGTTTTATAAAGAATTATACTCATATATAAGGATTTGTAAAAACGTTATGGCAGTTGTTAATTATAATTATAATTAGCCTCCTGCTGTGAGTATTTTGACCTTATCAAGCCAAGCCGGTCAGAGACGGCACCTGGTCAGAGACGGCACCTGGTCAGAGACGGCACCTGGTCAGAGACGGCACCTGGTCAGAGACGGCACCTGGCAGAGACGGCACCTGGTCAGGGTCAAATATAATACAGATGTCTGCAAATATATACGAAGGTCCGTATTTGTTTGCTTAAGTACCAAAAAGACATATAGACAGTGGCGTAGGAAAAGGGGGGGCCAGGGGGGTCCGGGCCCCCCCCAATCACAGAGTAGGGGGGGCCTGAATAAGTTTGGGCCCCCCCCCCCCAAAAACATTTTGCCAAGACCCTATGATGTAATACACAAACATTTCAAAATGTATCTTTCCCACATAGGGAAAAGTGGGGACATTGGGGCCTGGCAACCAATCATTACTAAAGGGGGCTCAAATACTAGTATTCTATACATTTCCTATATGAGAATCCTATTACCCGCATTGGGTGTCTAAGTGCCCCTAGGAAAAAACCCTCGTATTACCCGCACCTAGACTTTTGAAAAATTGTCATATATTACTCACACCCCCACCCCCTTTGCAAGAAGCCACATGCATACAACCCTAGATACATGGTAGGCCTACATGAGTGGGGTGGGCAAGGTGTGACCGCCACATACCTTTAACAATATTGCCTTGGGAGGGGGGGGGGAGAAAGATGTGACCGCTAAAGATGCTACCTGGACCCCCCACCCCCCCCCCCCCCCCTCTATCCAAGGCAGGTGGGGCTGTGGCGGTCACACCTTGCCACCCCTCCCTCCCCCCCCCCAAGAGCCATGTTGGAAAGGTGGGGTAATTTTAAAGCAATTTATGAAATATCAAAATCAAAAAACGTTTGTATTACCCGCACCTAGACTTTGGGAGAACCCTATAACCCGCATTGGCGATTTGGTTCGCGTACAACCCGCAGTTAGTACGCGGGAATTTACGGTAGTATCCGAATTACTGTATCCACATCTGAGAGAGTGCACCCCGCCGGGGCACCCCGGCCCCATCCTACCCCGGGAGTGTACGTGTGTTCAACCTGGGTGGATGGCCCGCCCGGTGGACGCATATGGCAGTGGTAGCAGCGGCAGACGCGTAACCGTACGCGACCCGCTGCACGTAACCGTACGCGGCGAGAAAATTCCAACTGGCGCGGCATGGGGGCCATCCATTACGCACCAAGGGGGGGGGGGGGTGTCAGGTATTATGTGTCAGGCCAAATGCACACAGATGCATACAGGGGGGGGGATGGGGGGGGGGGGGTTAGGCCCATTTTTGCATACGCATTGTGTACGCATAGGGCCGATTTTCTGGTCTATTGTTCTTACTGGAGGTTTATTATCATACATTACTGGCAGGAGGCTTTGTATTCCCTTGCGGGGGGGGGGGGGGTTAATGTCTTTTCCTTCTTAAAACTCTGCACCAACTAGGACTCGAACCCAGGCCTGAATAGAGCATTAAACTCCAATGCTAACTCTCTACCTATGCGGCCACAGAGGAAGGCTGTCTCTACGTCGCTTCAATCCTTTCCTCTAAACTACAATACATCCTGATACTTATTGATTGAATATGATACAGTTTTGAGGAATGATAAGTAAACTATGATAATAGGGACCTTTAGCAACCACGTAAAAGCTCATTAAACGCAGACCTAGCCTATTCCTTTAGCACCCCCCCCCCCCTAGGAGGGGTTGGAAATTTGTACGCCCCTCCCCCCCCCCCCCCCTTGTAACTAATAAATGAACACTCCCTTACGAAAGAGTATTTCGTTTGTTATTTCATACTGATTGGGGATTGAGGCAAATTGTTGATACTCCCTGATTGAGTCGCGATAAGGTAAGTAAGCAGGAGATTTTACCTTTAGTATGATGTAAGGAGTGGTTTAAGGACCCAAAATGTTATCTTGTTATCATGTAACCTTGGCTCAAATTGAAAAAACGTGACTTGTCAGTGAATTTCCGCCAATAAAAATCTTTCCAACAACAACCCTCTCGTGGACTTCCGGAGGTAAAATACATGTGCAACCCCTTCCACTCCCCTAAACCACCCTTACTTACCTCCATATTGACCTACCTCCATGAAACATGGTGCATCTATCATAAAGACGTTTAACCTAAAGCCCCTGAGTGCATCTATCGTAACCGTGTTTGAGCCAAAGCCCCCATAGTTCATCGATCATAGTGATGTTTGACTCAAAGCACCCACACTGTATGTAGCATGAGAAAGTTTGACCAAGACCTCCCATAGTGCATCTATCATAAACAGGTTTGAGCCGAGGCGCCTATAATGCGAGTATCATAATGCTTTTAGACTCTAAACCCATAGTTCATCTATACAATATCTTAAGGCCATATTCTAATGCCATCTCTACAGAAGCTCTGAGTACTCCTCCTTACCACCCTATTCATGTGTGGGTAACAAAGATACTGGTATGCAGTGAAAACATCTGATGGTCATTTCCTAAGGACATCTTCATGAAACTGCTGCAGAGTACTCGTACAATTGCGTGTATCATAATGCTTTTTGACCCAAGGCTCCCATTGTGACCTATGCAAAATCTGAAATTCAAAGGAAGGCTCTGGTAACTGCCAAATGTTGGGATTTTGCTGGGTCTGGGCAACCCCTGCTGGTAGGCTGGAACCAGCGAACAGGAACAGGAAATGGAACCAGAAAGGCTGATGGTAAAATCATACATTCTGTTTCCATTTCCTGTTCCTGTTCGCTGGTTCCAGCCTACCAGCAGGGGTTGCCTAGACCCAGCAAAATCCAAAGTTCAAGGTCATTTGGCTGTTCCCAGAGCCTTCCTTCGGAAGGATTTGGGAACGAGAGTAAGGTTGGACTACCTGCGCTGGCCACTCCCACTAGCGTTCCCATCCAAGGTACGCAGGGTCAGGCTGAGCCAGTCTAGTTACAGTTCCCCTTACAGGGGGCACCACCTGTGCAAAGCATTGTATTGTTATGTTTGCTCAGTCTGCTAGTGACCTGCGTGAAGGGCAGTGGATTTAAAATGTCCTGCGTGATTGTGTACAGCTCTTTCCACTTACCAGTACCAACCCTACTTACTTGTATATTACAGTCAACTCCCTCCTAACGACCACCCCTATAGTAGGGACAGGAGAAGGAAATCCAAAGTCACATAACAGGAAATATTCCAAGGTCAATGGTTTCTCCATGTCATTGGGATTCCGAATCATTTTCAATCTTGTTTATAACTTATCTAGAAGCTGAGAAAATTGGATTTGAAATGATGAATATGGGCTGTTGTGTACACTATGGTTTATAGTGTAATATGCTGCCTGTAACTGTGATCTGGAGATGGCCTGTGCTGACAGGGATACTTGTTAACTGTGGTTTCTAATGGTTTGGGGGCTGTGTTATATGATGTTCAGAGAATAATATTAATGGAGAAGTAATGGGACATCATCAAGGATGGATGGAGGGTCCTGTATAATAAGGATGGAGACCCTGGAGTACTGTGAACGCACATGGAGGAGGGTCAGAAGTATGGTGGGTGACTTTTCATTTTGGTCAAGAGTCTGGGGAGAAATGCTTTGTCAACTATTTGGGGTGTACTTGAAGGACTGGAGGAAAAACTCAACATGATGAAGAAAATGGGTAGGAAAACAGGTGAATCACCCAGAGAATGAATGGAGGATCCCAGAGGATGGATTGAGTGGGTAAAGATGCTAAAGGAGGCAATGCCCTGGAGGAGGGATACCAGACCCGGGAGTTAATGTTATAGAATAGGTGAGGGACACTGACAAATTGATGGGAAAAAACTGGGAACAGTCGGGGGACCATAGATAAAGGGCATTGGGTAGGTCAGAACCCTGGAGGAGCATGGATGACCCCTATAAAGGGGTTAGAGTTACCAAAAGTGACACAAAATTTATTCAAAATTACGGCGCCTCGCCCCGCCTCCATCTGCAAACCTGAATTTCAGGCATATGACACATAACATACATATAATTGTCCCTGTACTAAAGCCTTCTTAAGCCACTTGAAAATTAATTAATATTTGCTATGCTAAACTCTGTAGATTTAGTATTTAAATCACATAATGCATGAAGATACCATGATATGGAGAAATGTATATATTCATCTTGTAGGCCACTCTCTCCTCTTTCAAATGAGCCATATACCATCATTCAACTCCTGGCATTAGGTTCATGGTGAAGTAAATTGTGAGAGGGGATCCCTCCTGGGTGTGAACCACCCTCTGCACAGTGAGCCATAGCCATACACTCAGTGCTGCCACCTAACGGCCTCCCCTGTCCCTACCTATAGTGCGACCACCTCGCTATTGCGACCATATTTGGAAAGTCCCAACCATTCTTCCCTTTATTTCAATATATAAACAGTGGCGTAGGAAAAGGGGGGGCCAGGGGGGTCCGGGCCCCCCCAATCACAGAGTAGGGGGGGCCTGAATAAGTTTGGGCCCCCCCCCAAAAAAACATTTTACCAAGACCCTATGATGTAATACACAAACATTTCAAAATGTATCTTTCCCACATAGGGAAAAGTGGGGACATTGGGGCCTGGCAACCAATCATTACTAAAGGGGGCTCAAATACTAGTATTCTATACATTTCCTATATGAGCGTGTATATGACCAAATGTCACAGATCGTCCTGATTTGAACTTTTTTCCTTCTCCAATCAATAAAATGTTCCAAATGTCATATACAGTTATCTTTTTGGTCTAGTATGATCGGGCTTGGATAGATCTACAAGGGAAACCAGGTTTCACCTATGTGAGACCCTTATTTAGGGGGCCATGGGGGCAAAAACACCCAAAAATGGGCCTTTTTTGACAATAAAAATAATAATTTGACATTATGCTGTAAGTACCCCTCTATAAATAGAGCTATCTGCCCTTATCTTTTTTTTGCCAATTCCCCTATATGGTACGGAACATTTTAAGACCATTTAGGCCTATGTGATATGTTTGATAAATATTATGTATGGTCAAAAGTGCTGGGGTAGTTTTGCATAGACACGACTGAGCTCAAACAAAACATGGCCCTACCTAAATATAAATGAAGTATGAACATAATAAAGCTAGCGCAGAAAAAGCGTAAATTATGTACCTGTACAATAAAAAAAAATTGTAAGTCTACCTCCAATAGCATATCCTGTAGAGCCCATTGACTTTTGACCATGTTCCAGGGGTAGATTGACAATAGACACGACTGAGCCCAAGTAGACACGACTGAGCCCTTTGATGAAAATATACTGAGGGGACACATTATGCACATCTCAAGTTATTTCTATTATAACTTAGAATGTATTATTCATATTTAAAAAGAAATTTCCTGGTAATTTTGGATTATAGCTCAGAATACTTTGTTATACACCAGTTATCACAGTAGACACGACTGAGCCCTCCTTATAAACCTTTCAATCAATATAATATGCTCCAAACCATGTACAGTCAATTCCTACCTTATTGTAGCCATTCTAGTGCAAAAACCGTATAAAATGCACCATTTTTCATAGGGAATTATCCCAGATGCATATAACAGAATTCCTACACTTTATAAAGAGGGCTCAGTCGTGTCTATGCACCTACAAATGACCCTGTACTGTAGATTTAATAATGATATTTAACCTTCCCCAATATATGGTCTCTTATACCCAATACATATACTATATGTACAAAAAACATTTTAACCCTCTTCAAACATTCACTTTTGAGCCCCCTGGCAGCTCAAATCCAGACGATTCATGACATTTGGTCATATGCACTTTCATGATTGAAAGCCGATATTTAAGGCCGGTTGGGTTGGCCCCCCCTGGGCCCCCCCTGGGCCCCCCCAATGAAGATTTGCTTCCTACGCCTCTGATAAATCTCCCTCTAATGCGACCACCCCTCTAATGCGACCACCCCACCCTCCGACCACCGAAATTCCAGTCGCAAAGTACGTTTTTCTCCCTCTAATGCGACCATTAGAGGGAAATTCCCTCTCAATCACCTGGTCAGTGGTCGGAAATCAGAGGGCCAACCCCCCCTCCAATCCCACCATTAACTCACCTGACTAGTGGTCGCACATCAGAGGGAGGGTCGGAATCCCCCCACCCCGGGGGGGGTACTCAAAAAAAATTTGACACAGGTGTGCGGCTGGCCCTTTGACAACCCTTACCCTTGGTGAGGGGGATTTTGGTCAGAAGTGACCCTTGCTGAGGGGGATTTTGGTCAAAAGTGACCCTTGCTGAGGGGGATTTTGGACAAAAGTGCCTAGGTTTTAGCAGTTTTCCCCGAGGAGTCGGCCTTGGTGTACGAATTTTGGTCAAAAGTGACCCTTTTTGAGGGGATTTTGTTGACATCTCCGAAAAGTGACCCTTGGTGAAGGGGATTTTGGTGAAAATTGACCCTTGGTGAGGGGGATTTTGGTGAAAAGCAGACCCTTGGTAGAGCCACCCCGGTACTGGCCAGTGGTCAATATGCGCATAGTTAGATTGTCCTTGTACCTCCAGGTGGCGCCCTAGTGTTGGCGCTCTACTCATGTTACCCGGTTACCCGGTACTTTCATATTGTCTTTATAGCATCATAAGATGAACCTTATGCTCCCGGAATTTTGTGTGATTTGCATGACATAAAGCCCTCTAGAGACTAAGATCCCCCCCCCCTTTTAATGTTAAAATATCTTTTCATTGGATCTGCACAAATCACAGGGATGACCTTTTTGGCCTAAAAAATCCGGAAATCCGGAAGAATCCCATGCCTGTGTATAGGTGCGTGAGGGGGCCTCTCAACCCCCCCCCCCCCACCCCTCCTACACTGCGACCATTGTATAGGTGTTTGAGGGGGCCTCTCCCCCCCTCCTACACTCCCACCACTGTTTAGGTGTTTGAGGGGGCCTCTCACCCCCTCCTACACTCCGACCACTGTATATGTGCGTGAGGGGGGCTCTGCCGCCGTATATAACTCAGTTTACCCTGAGTCAATTATCTGTAGTGGCTATAGTTTGATATGTACTTAGAAAGATCTAAGTGTTATGTATGCGGCTTGCACCAGTTAGATTCGATTATAGCCTTATACAATTAGTACGGGCTTATTAGATTGGTATCAAGAATAACTGCCTCCCTTCATTAGGAGCCGGGGTTAGAAGGGTATCTAAATAATAAATAGCTGCCCAGGCATCTATATGCGATTCTACGGTAACTAATAATTTCTCAAAGGTCACAGAATAGGTACTGAATGTTTGATATATACAACCTTCAGCAATTGTTGGCTTTAATATATGGATAAGTTATAGGAATAGACGCCAGATAAGCCTGTGGGGATTAAATCTCAAAGGGTAGTGTCGTGTCCAAGTAGAGACACAGCAACTCAGAACAACGCAGTACTGCAACGCCCCCTGCATGGTGTTGCATCTGGTCCAATATATTGTAGCGTTAACTGTAAACTATAAAGAACCACAGAACACAGTCAAGTATGATAAACGAGTTTCTTTATTCCTAGGCACTTGTCCGCCCACACCAGCTAAGTCTTGATCTTGATACTTCGAGTTCCGATCCTGAACTGCCTTCCAGGCTTCCTGTGTAGCGCCTCATACCGGGGCCCTATATAGTATGTCTGCAATGGACACCAGGAGGTCAAGCGCTTCCCCACACGCGATGCTACACACATTTTGTGCTCGAAGGTTTATTTGTATGTGAATCATGTCACACGTCCACAAGGACAAATTTAAGAGAATTGATGCTTACACTGAAAATCCATAGGTTGAAAGGGTTAGTCAGTACAGACTATTCTAGGTTGGTCATATGAGTGTTTAGTCACAATGGCAAAGTTACATTCAAAAATGACCGAGGGGTGAGTCAGTAGTAGCTAACCTAGATTCATCATTGGTGTGTTGTATTTGTATACCCACTAGTTGGGGACATCTGTGATGACCACTCGGTGGCTCCCACTGGAAACTAAAAGACTAAGGTGGGTTGGTCAGTACTGAACAACCTGACAATAATGACTTACCTAGGGTGGCCGTCTAGGGAGCCAAAAAATGACTTAACTAGGTTAGGCACTAGTGACTGAGAGATTGGTCGTATAGGGAGCCTAGGAATATCAGTGTATAGATATCCCCAAAGGACTAGTCGGCCACTTATTGTTGCTGAAGAAAATGTACTTTTAATAAATGTTGCCAATAAAGACCCTTGAAATTGAAAATTGAAGTGAGACAAGCAGTGTGTTACTATAGAGATAATTATAGAGGCTCCGTGTGCACAGCCATGTAAGTTCTGTGCTTGAAATATCAGGCAAGATTTAGCTTAGTACCACACTCACACACCCCATCATATGCCAGGAACAATCTGCGTTCCCCTTTTACTTACAGGTATGACACCTACCTATCACTGTGACCACTGCTACTTAGCAGTATGACACCTAGCCTACCACTCCATGTGATGCCTCCTACTTACCTGAATGACACCTACCTGAAGGTCAGCTACTTACCTGTGTGAAATCAGAACACTTACCTGATTTTGCCCCTACTTACCTGTAGACCTCCTGACATTGCTCCTACTTACCTGTCCACCATGTGACATCATTCTACTTACCTGTCCACCATGTGACATCATTCTACTTACCTGTGGGCCACCTGACATTGCCTCTACTTACCTCTAGGCCATGTTACATCAGTCTACTTACCTGTTATTGTCCCTACTTACCTGTAGGCCACCGGAAATGCAAACACTTACCTGATATTGTCCCAAATTACCTGTAGGCCACCTAACATAAGTCTACTTACCTGTAGGGCATCAGACATCGCCCTTACTTTACCTGTTCGCCTTACTTACCTGTGTGAAATCAGAACACTTACCTCATACTGCCCCTACTTACCTGTAGGCCTCCTGACACTGCCCCTACTTACCTGTAGGCCACATGGCATCGCCCCTACTTACTTGTAGGGCACCTGACATAGCCCCTACTTACCTGTCCACCATGTGGCATTAGACAACTTGCCTGTTCGCCATGTGATATCAGTCTACTTACCTGTAGGCCACCTGTGGGCCACCTGCGGGCCACCTGTAGGCCACCTATGACACCTGCCACTCTGCCCAAAAAAAAGGTGTGTTTCCGGTAACATCATGAAAAAAGCTAGGTAGGTAGTGTCGGATTTTTTGATTTTTAAATTTTTTTCTTTACCACACCTGCACTACACCTACCACTCACCTATAACACCTACCACTCACCTACTACACCTGTACCACACCTACCACTCACCTATGACACCGGTACCACACCTACCACTCACCTGCGACACTGTACCACACCTTCCACTCACCTATAACACCTGTACCACACCTACCACTCACCTACTACACCTGTACCACACCTACCACTCACCTAATACACCTCTACCACACCTACCACTCACCTACTACACCTGTACCACACCTACCACTCACCTACGACACCTACCACTCGCCTACTACACCTGTACCACACCTACCACTAACCTATGACACCGGTACCACACCTACCACTCACCTGCGACACTGTACCACACTTTCCACTCACCTACAACACCTGTACCACACCTACCACTCACCTACTACACCTGTACCACACCTACCACTCACCTACTACACCTGTACCACACCTACCACTCACCTATGACACCTGTACCACACCTTCCACTCACCTGAGACACCTTTACCACACTTACTTATCCTGTACCAAACCTACCACTCACCTGTACCACACCTACCACTCACCTACAACACCTGTACCACACCTACCACTCACCTAATACACCTGTACCACACCTTACACTCACCTGAGACACCTTTACCACACTTACTAATCCTGTACCACACCTACCACTCACCTACTACACCTGTACCACACCTACCACTCACCTACTACACCTGTACCACACCTACCACACCTGTACCACACCTACCACTCACCTACTACACCTGTACCACACCTACCACTCACCTAATACACCTGTACCACACCTACCACTCACCTACTACACCTGTACCACACCTACCACTAACCTAATACACCTGTACCACACCTACCACTCACCTACTACACTTCCACACCTACCACTCACCTACAACACCTGTACCACACCTACCACTCACCTAATACACCTGTACCACACCTACCACTCACCTAATACACCTGTACCACACCTACCACTCACCTACTACACCTGTACCACACCTACCACTCACCTAAAACACCTGTACCACACCTTCCACTCACCTGCGACACCTTTACCACACCTACTACGCCCGTACCACACCTACCACTCACCTACGACACCTGTACCACACCTACCACACCTGTACCACACCTACCACTCACCTACTACACCTGTACCACACCTACCACTCACCTACTACACTTCCACACCTACCACACCTGTACCACACCTACCACTCACCTACTACACCTGTACCACACCTACCACTCACCTACTACACTTCCACACCTACCACTCACCTACAACACCTGTACCACACCTACCACTCATCTACAACACCTGTACCACACCTACCACTCACTTACAACACCTGTACCACACCTACCACTCACTTACAACACCTGTACCACACCTAGCACTCACCTACAACACCTGTACCACACCTACCACTCACTTACAACACCTGTACCACACCTACCATTTACCTACCACACCTGTACCACACCTACCACTCACCTACTACAACGGTACCACACCTACCGCACCTGTACCACACCTACCACACCTGTACCACACCTACCACTCACCTGCGACACTGTACCACACCTTCCACTCACCTACAATACCTGTACCACACCTACCACTCACCTGCGACACTGTACCACACCTACCACTCACCTACTACACCGATACCACACCTACCAGACCTGTACCACACCTACCACTCACCTGCGACACCGGTACCAAACCTACTACATCTGTACCACACCTTCCACTCACCTACAATACCTGTACCACACCTACCACTCACCTGCGACACTGTACCACACCTACCACACCTGTACCACACCTGTACCACACCTACCACTCACCTACTACACCTGTACCACACCTACCACTCACCTACAACACTTCCACACCTACCACTCACCTACAACACCTGTACCACACCTACCACTCACCTACAACACCTGTACCACACCTACCACTCACCTAATACACCTGTACCACACCTACCACTCACCTACTACACCTGTACCACACCTACCATTCACCTACAACACCTGTACCACACCTACCACTCACTTACAACACCTGTACCACACCTACCACTCACCTACAGCACCTGTACCACACCTACCACTCACTTACAACACCTGTACCACACCTACCATTTACCTACCGCACCTGTACCACACCTACCACTCACCTACAACACCTGTTCCACACCTACCACTCACCTACTACACCTGTACCACACCTACCACTCACCTACTACACCTGTACCACACCTACCACTCACCTACAACACCTGTACCACACCTACCACTCACCTACAACACCTGTACAACACCTACCACTCACCTACTACACCGGTACCACACCTACCACTCACCTACTACACCTGTACCACACCTACCACTCACCTACTACACCTGTACCACACCTACCACTCACGTACTACACCTGTACCACACCTACCACTCACCTATGACACCTGTACCACACCTTCCACTCACCTGAGACACCTTTACCACACTTACTAATCCTGTACCACACCTACCACTCACCTACTACACCTGTACCACACCTACCACTCACCTAATACACCTGTACCACACCTACCACTCACCTACTACACCTGTACCACACCTACCACTAACCTAATACACCTGTACCACACCGACCACTCACCTGCGACACCTTTACCACACCTACTACACCTGTACCACACCTACCACTCACCTACTACACCGATACCACACCTACCACACCTGTACCACACCTACCACTCACCTGCGACACCGGTACCACACCTACTACATCTGTACCACACCTTCCACTCACCTCCAATACCTGTACCACACCTACCACTCACCTGCGACACTGTACCACACCTACCACACCTGTACCGCACCTGTACCACACCTACCACTCACCTACTACACCTGTACCACACCTACCACTCACCTACTACACCTGTACCACACCTACCACTCACCTACTACACCGGTACCACACCTACCACTCACCTACAACACCTGTACCACACGTACCACTCACCTACCACACCTTTACCACACCTACCGCACCTGTACCACACCTACCACTCACCTGCGACACTGTACCACACCTACCACTCACCTTCTACACCGGTACCACACCGGTACCACACCTGTACCACACCTACCACTCACTACGACACCTGTACCACACCTACCACACCTGTACCACACCTACCACACCTGTACCACACCTACCACTCACCTGCGACACTGTACCACACCTTCCACTCACCTACTACACCTGTACCACACCTTCCACTCACCTGCGACACCTTTACCACACCTACTACACCTGTACCACACCTACCACTCACCTACTACACCTGTACCACACCTACCACTCACCTACTACACTTCCACACCTACCACTCACCTACGACACCTGTATCACACCTACCACTGACCTACTACACCTGTATCACACCTACCACTCACTACGACACCTGTACCACACCTACCACACCTATACCACACCTACCACACCTGTACCACACCTACCACTCACCTACTACACCTGTACCACACCTACCACTCACCTACTACACTTCCACAGCTACCACTCACCTACTACACCTGTACCGCACCTACCACTCACGTACTACACCTGTACCACACCTACCACTCACCTACGACACCTGTACCACACATCTGACAGCAGTGTATGTGCCACACCTGACACTCATGTACCAAACCTGACTGTCTTTTACCACACATGGCCATCATGTACTACAACAGTTATGTACCACACCTGCACCACACTTGAGAGTCCACCACACATGTCAGTCATGTACCACACTTGACAATCATATACCACACCTGACTGTTATGAAACACAACTGAAAGTCATGAACTTTACCTGCAAGACACATGAGTCATGTACCCCACTTGAGAGTAATGTACAACACCTATCAGTCATGTACCATAACTTTATCACGCCTGACAGTCATATATCACACCTCACAGTCACATACCGCCTTTGACAGTCATGTACCACAGCAGTTCCACATCTGACAATCATGTTCTGCACTAAATAGTTACGTATCATACCTAACACCCATATACCATACATGCACCACACCTGACAGTCACGTATGACACCCGACCAAACATGTACTATACCTGTATTACACCTAACAGACATGCACCACACTTAAGAATCATATACTATACCTGACAGTCATGTATCATACCTGTAATACACCTCAGTCATGAACCATACCTGACTCTCATGCACCAGACGTGACACTCATGCGTGACACCTGTACCACACCTGATAGCCATATACCACACCTTACAGTCATGCTCCACACAAGTACAGGGCCGTAGCCAGCCTTGGCTGTGGGGGGGTGCTCATTTTGGGTCAGGTGGAACTTTTCTGCAAAGCTGAAAGCCGGGCCCGCAGAGCGGGGCATATCGCAAGCGCAGTGCCGTGACTAGCTGGGGGGGTCTGGGGGCATGCCCCCCCCCAGGAAATTTTTGAAAAATACATGTGAAATGGTGCAATCTGGGGCATTTTGAAGAGATAATCCCAAAGACAATTATGGCACTATATATAAGACACACTTTAATTGAATCAAAGTTTGCCTAATGTATGGGAGATTCAAAGCCTGGTCCTCGGGATGGAAAACAAAGTTTTGGGGCCCGATACCAAGACTTTCAAATTCATATCAAATGTAAATCTACCTATATTTACATCTTTCAATTTTTGAATAGGTCCATTAGTGTATTGAGATGCATTCCAATAGTGATAGGGCCTACCTATTTTGCCCAGCGGAGACCCGAACTCAAGACCTCCTACATCCTACCGGTACCTCATGGCATTGCTCCCAACTACATCACAATCAGATATCCACCAACATCCTACTCCAATCAGATATCCACCCACATCCTACTCCTCAGAGTTCCTATCTTTGTTTAGATTTATTTAGAATTGAGCAGCTTATATTGTCCACCCACCTTAGTCCCCCCCCCCCCCCCCCCCTTGGAGTTCCACCCACCCCAATCCCGCCGATTCCAGTTCTAACCACCTGTGTCTTGCCCCTTGAAGTTTCACCCACCTGGGTACTTCCAAGTACCCTCCTCATTCCTGCTCCCTTGAGTTCCACCCACCCAGGTCCCACTAGTTCAAGTTTAACCCACAAAAGCTCTGCCACCCAACCAAGTCTTCCCAGCTAACAAAAAAACGTTATTTTACGTCAAAATAACGTTCTAAAATTGTATATAAGTTATGCCATAGTGAGGAGCCTTAGAGAAACGTTATATACGTTAAATAACGTTACAAAATGTTGTATAACGTTTTTTGTTAACTGGGTTACCCCTTGGAGTTCCACCCACCCAAGTCCCTCCATTTAGTCCCGCTGCATGAAGTTCCACCCACAAAGGTTCCACCACAGAAAGAGTTCCACCCTACCCACTCCCGCAACGAAAAGAGTTCCACCCTACCCACTCTCGCGACTATATGAGTTCCACCCAATCCATTCCTGCGACTAAAAGTGTTCCACCCTGCCCATTCCCGCGATGAAAAGGGTTCCACCCTACCCACTCCCGCCACTAAAAGAGTTCTTCCCGACCCATTCCTGCGACTAAAAGTGTTCCACCCTGCCCATTCATGCGATAAAGAGTTTCACCCAGACCATTCCAGCGCCAAAAAATGTTCCACCCTGCCCATTCCCATGATAATAAGAGTTCCACCCTACCCACTCCCGCGACTAAAAGAGTTCCACCCGACCCATTCTTGCGCCTAAAAGTGTTCCACCCTGCCCATTCAAGAGTTTCACCCAGACCACTCCAGCGCCTAAAAGTGTTTCACTCTGCCCATTCCCGCGATTAAAAGAGTTCCGCCCACACCATTCCGTGACTAAAAGTGTTCCACCCATCCAATTTCCGCGCATTAAGAGTTCCACCAACTGTGGTCCCACTCCTATTTCTGAAAAAATGCCTTTGGCTTAGTGCAAATTTCTTCTCTTTTCTTTTTTTGGGGAGGGGGGGGGGTGGAACTCCTCATCACTGTGCTTGCATGGGGGGGTGCTTGAGCACCCCAAGCACCCCCCCTGGCTACGGCCCTGAAGTATGTGTCAAACAGATATGGTATGCGGGTGTCAGGTGTCAAAGAGGTGTGTTATATCGATGCTAAATGTGATATGTGTGTCTCAGCTGTCATACAGGTGTGGTAGGTGTTGGACAGGTGTGGTATACATGTGCCAGGTGTCAAACAGGTGTGCTAGGTGGGTCTGAGGACTCATACAGGTGTGATATCTGTTGTACAAGTGTGGTCTGTGGGTCTGATGTCACTTCAATCCGTATTAGCTGTAGTACAGGTGTGGTGTCTTGTTTCCTACAGGTTTGGTAAAGGTGTATAATGTGTAGCAGTATAAGCGTGGTAGGCATAGGTCTCAGGTGTCGGACAAGTGTAGTGAATGGGTGTCAGGTGTCATACGGGTGTTGTAGGTAGGGCCGTCATCGATACCCCCCAAACCGAAATACCGACATTATCGGATTCGCGATTATCGCATCGAGATAATCATTGTATCGATACACTCTTTCACCCCTGAAAAGCTGAGTGAATCACCCTTTCAAAACTGAAAGAATTTTGTTGATATTCCAACTAGAACAACATATATCATTCAAAAGAAATTGCAATCCCCAAAATGAGCCTAACATAGACTACATTTCATTTAAGAAAGGCTAAAAATTAATCCTATAACTACATATCAATCGCTGATCACAATACATATAGCTCTTTGGATATAACAGGACATATTAAATTTAGAATACCATCCTCCAAATTCACCTGCAGTAGAATATACCTTTATTGGGCTGATTTATTGCTATAATTTACTCTATTTTGACATCGACAAAAATCGGAAAATCGAGTCCAAAAATCGCGATGATCGGAATCGACAAAAACGGGATGTCAATGACATCCCTAGTTGTAGGTGTGGTACAGATATGGTATGTGCATCTCAGTCGTCATACAGGTGTGGTGGGTTGTCATACACGTGTAGTACATGTGTGGTACATGACTGTCAGGTGTGGTACATGACTGTCAGGTGTGGTATATGACTGTCAGGCCAAATTTTATAAAAGAGTTGTGTTTCTGGTCACCCGACCCTACCTAGCTAAACAGGGTCACCCTTTTCTCTTGGGAGTCTTGAGTGGAAAATAGCCCCTTGTGACGATTTTTCTTCAAAAAGAGGACCCTTGTTAGGGCGATTTTGAGAAAAAGTACCCCTGTCAGCTGCACATATATGTGTGACTGCAGAGGGGTTAAAAGCGACCTGGCGACTGGGGCTGTTTTCCAGGCAACCTGGCAACCTGTTACAGTCACGTCACCTTAGTCCGGGCGCCGATAGTCCGGGTACTACACCATCCGGGCAGGGCTGCCTTTGCACCGACCTAATTACACTATAATGGTACACAGTAGTCCGGTTATTTCATGATCCGGTCACCGGTCAGTGCCTCTAGTGTACAGAATGTATGTTTACCATTAAAATGTGACCCAGTACTCCAGTCGACCCAAACCCCTTCCCCACTATATATGAATCCATACCTCTAACAAGTCCTTTAGGCTGTGTCTCACGACCTTGGGCCAATGTTGTTGTCTCTGACTGGGTGCCAGCTCTGACCGGGTGCCAGCTCTGACCGGCCTGAATAAAAACAAGTTATTTAGGGCAAATGATGATAAAAATGGGCAACTAATGACTAGTTTAAAGAGTTATAGTTTTTATTCAGGCTGGTCAGAGCTGGCACCCGGTCAGAGCTGGCACCCGGTCAGAGCTGGCACCCGGTCAGAGACAAAAACATTGGCCCAAGTTCGTGAGACACAGCCTTTAGCACCTTGGGTCAGGGCAAGTATGGACGCCTTTATCTCTGTAAAAGTTTGAGATATACAACCAGCATTGTCCTGGCGGCCTTAGTCTTTGACGACAGAGAAAACACACACATCTAATACAAAGCATTTAGCACCTTGATGCATAATGCTCCCGGGAATAATATAAATTATAATCTGTGTTTGTCTGGTCACTGACCAGTGCAGCACTAAGTGTGAAAACCGCCACACAAACAACAAACAGTGCTTGCAGCTCTCTGAACTTTGCAAATTACAAACAACGAATACATAACTTAAATATTGTGCACATGCACTTGTTTCTAAATCTGGTTGACTTTACAGTGCAGAGCACAACAGCGGCATATCTTTCCCATCTCTTACGTCAGCCTGTTATATAACCTACACTGGGGCCCTGTACCTCTCCTTTTCTCAGTGTCCCGGTCACCACAGACGCTCTGGGTATCACAATACACATCCCAGCCTGGGACACTCTAGAGATCGTTGTGCTGCTCTCTGTTTAAGTTTGATTGCTATATTTGAATAAGAGAATCACAACGTGGGGCGCTTTTCACCATAACTAAATTAAAATGACATATACAAGCGAAATAGAGTCCTTATAATAGAACCTTAGAGTCCTTATAATCATTATAGGCCCATGTGTCTTGAACTATCTGATGCATTCAACCCCCCCTGCACCCCCATATGTGTAGGCCTACACAAAATATACGAAGACAGTCTTGGACCAACTACCTGCTTTGAAAAGACACCACCTGCCATTTAAGATCAAGTCTGCATGCGATTCTGATTAAAAATATATTTGTTTATGGTGGGAACAAATGTGCCGCCAGGTGGGTGTGGCGTGAACTACGCTAATCTTGAAGTTATTACCGGGAGTGACTCCCATTTACCCTACTACCGGTACTATGTTTCCATAGCCTATACCGTATTTGACGCAAGAAGCGCCCTGGGCCCTTGGTTCTAATCTAGAAATGCCCCAAAAAGGGGAGGGTGTGCTTATTAGGGGGAGGGCGCTTATTACGTCGAATACGGTAGGCCCTAAATAGGCTATAGTACATGTACTATGAATTAGGGGGGGAGGAGCAGGGAGGACCACAGGTGTGAAACCTGGTGCCAAAATAATTTCACAATGTGTTATAAATGCGTATGAACCACTAGCCCAAATTCGACATGGTGACATGGGCCTTTTTGGGCTTAGTGACATGCTACATGAGGAATATAAGAGATATATTACCGGTATAGTGACATGGGCTTTTCTTAGAATCGACAGGGCGACATGGTCATTTCTTGAAATCGACAGCTGCAGGGGCGGTGTTGCCGAAACATTTTTCTCAACGCAGGCCAAGGTACCTTCATAAACTTCATTATAACTTGTTTTATACTATGCAAAAACTTAAAGAAATTGAAAAAATATCTGATATACCGTATTCGACGTAATAGGCGCACAGTGCGCTTAAAAAATCATTTTGGACACCTTTTAGTAGTTAAGAGTTTAATAGGGGTAAAAAATTAGGATATTTTTGGTTATTTGTAGTATTAAAATTGGCCAAAAACAAGGGGTGTGCGCTTATTAGGGGCTGTGCGCTTATTACGTCGAATACGGTAATTCAATTCTACAAATATAGCCCTATCTTGGCCTCTAATTGGCCGATTTGAAAAATTCTTTCACCATTTGAAATTGGCCTGTGTCCTAAGGCCCTACGCCAGCCATTAAGATTCATTGCCGGCATAATTTCGGCAACACTGCAGGGGAAATTGGAACCCCCCCCCCATCCAGATCCTTTGAGTTAGACCAAACGTAATTCCCCGTTTATAAGCCGGGCCTCGAAAATAAGCCTGCCCCGTTTATAAGCCGGGTCAATATCCCATTTCAGATCAGTATAAGCCGGGGCCCGATTATAAGCCTTGTCAATCAAGGAAACTCCAATACAATTTCTTCAGAGGGGCTTAATTTCACTTCTAATTGGAGTATTTTCATATTTCCTTCATGTACATGATGCTAACGTGCCACCCCTTAATATGGTACTGTTCAACTGTTGGGTTCCCCTGTCCCCTGTCGATTTAAGGAATAGACCCATGCATGTCCCCTGCTCAGGCTGCTGATTCTATTGGTGTATACTCAAAAACCTCTAGGCCCCTACTGTTGACTCGGAAATATTGAACTGTTTTTTCCCGTTTTTTTATTGGGAGGGGGGGATGTGTGCCCCTCTACGGTCAGGACTACACCTCATCAAGGTGCGATACTTATCTGCACCTCGAGGATGTGCTCAAAAGGAACGCACATCGTCGAGGTGCGAATATCACGGCCAGTGATATACGCACATCCTCGAGGATTTCTACTCACACTTCCTGGAGGGGTCTGACATTTTTAGCCCCCCCCCCCTGTAACTAATAAATGAACACTCCCTAACAGCGTAGGTTTTGTTGCTGAAAGCAGGTGCATTTTTTTGCCACCCCCTTCCCATAAAATTATCACTCCCCCTTTACTAGCTGGGGGTGGGGGGTGGGGGACTAGTTGGTTGATTTTCCGACCCCCCCCCCCCCCCATTCTATGAACCGAAAGTGAATCTTGACCCCCCCCCCCCACGCCACTATTAAAGTGCTGCTTTTGGGAAATGCCCCCCCCCCCAAAGAAAAGTGCATAGGCCTATAGGTCTACAGGCTACACCTATGAAATCACACACCCCCCTCCCCGTGCATGC
Organism: Harmothoe impar; assembly: GCA_947462335.1. Classification (NCBI taxonomy): domain Eukaryota; kingdom Metazoa; phylum Annelida; class Polychaeta; order Phyllodocida; family Polynoidae; genus Harmothoe; species Harmothoe impar. The sequence continues at coordinate 60,101 of CANHQG010000037.1, forward strand.
CCATGGAAACTTTCCAGCCCCCCCCCCACCACACCCTAAAAATGAGGGTTTGACTTTTTGCATGGACCCAAGTTATAGACACCCCCCCCCCCCCATCCCGAGGAGCTAAACAAATTGACTTTTTAGAGCCCTAAATTATCCTCCTTGAGGTGCGAATAAGAAATCTTATCCGCACCTCGAGGAGGTCCGAGTAAGGACTGCTATTTATTTCATGTGGAAAACTGGCAAATCTTGGTGAAAACCCCGACATTTTTGTGAAAAATAGACCCTTGTTAGGGCGATTTTCATAAAAGTGGACCCTTGTGTATACAAAATATACTAAGTGCCCCCCCCCCCCCCCCCGGGGTGGCCTAGTTGTAGAGGCACAACGATTGGCCTACCGTACTTAGATCGTAGAAGGTAGTGGCTCGAACTGTCTGTCTCTGATTCTGAACGGAGGGAAGAGGTGGGTTTCTCGACCTAACCGTACTCGATACTTATAGATCTACTTATAATGTAATATGTGCCTCTACATGGGTACCCAGAATTTTGACCGTGTCACTGTGTCACTTTTTAGAGCAAAATAGCGTGTCACTGCGTCACTTTTTAGGTATATAGGAACTCAGAGAAAAAAACTCTGTAGGTCGATTTTTATCTCAAAATTGTCTGTGTCCGTCGATTTTTAAAAGGGCCGTGTCGCACGTGTCGATTTTTAAAAGGGCCGTGTCGCCGTGTCGCACGTGTCGAATTTTACCCATGTAGGGGCACTAATATACTAGACGATAGTGATTTTGAGCCGCCTCGATCAGTCTAATCTAGTTCGTACACGATTCTCTGCCAAATCACCTTACACATTACCTGTAGTATACTCTGCGGGATACTCTAACACATGTCTCGGATATAAGTGTTGTCAAATACTCATTAAATACTCACAAAATTCGTCTGCAAACTTGTTAAAATGCCATAAACGGAAACGTGGTCTGCGCCATCATCACGTGACCCCACTACAGGCCTGCCAACTCCCCTCTTGTTATCTCTTATCTGATTGGGCCGCACGATTTCGACGGCGACAGTGGTGCCACTGGTGCCGTCGAAATCATGCGCACCAATGAAACGAGTGCTTTCATAGTGCGGTCGGGTGCGCTATATCCAGGGGCCGTATCCAGGTACGCCCCTTCTTCCCGCCTCATGTCCTAGGCTCCGATGTACAGTTGTTTGGGTTTAAGCTTACCAGACAATTCTTATCATGGAAAACTTAAAGCGCATTTCCCTTCCATCTATTTTACTTAATGGATTCTCATCTCTTGCCAGTTTCAACACAACGAGTGGAGTAGAGACTGTGGGTGTTTTATGTGGCAGTGAGGTGCGTGGTAGGCCTAGGTATTGAAGTTGTTGTTTTTTTAACTTTCAATTCGTTATCGTTCAGAACAATAATCTTTAACCTTGAGTCCATGCATGAATGTCGTCATGTCTTTACCCCTCAAATGACCGTCAACCCCCCACCCCCCTCCCCCCATGACTGAGTTTCGTTTGTATCCAGATTTACACCTACTGACGTGTCAGAAGTTGTTACGCCCCCCCCCCCCCCTGTAACTAATAAATGTGGCTACCCTCCCCTCCCCCCCCGCCCCCATATTTTTTTCTCTCTATGGTAGGCCTATAGCAACTTTACAGTGAGTCAACAATGAGGGTTTAACGTGATATCCACAGCGAGAAAACTACATTAGGCCACTTAAAATTTATTATCAGCTTTGCGGACACTTTTTGGAAAAAATCGGTGAGGGAGGGACCCTTTTTTTTCTTTTTGATAGGCCTATACTTTTTCTTGGGGGTGCGGGAGGGCCTTTTTTCTTCTTTTTTTTGCATAAATTGATGGTCTGCACATAAGGTCTAAAATGCCCTTTAAACTTTGTTTCTACCCCTATTATCAGCTGAGATATTGATATTTTTGCAACATGTCTTCTGAATTTTAGATGCGCCCTTTTTTGGCCTATTTTTTTTTTAAAAGGTGAAAAAAAAGGACCAATTCGGCCCTTTTTAGAGGATGCGCGCACTGTGTCCGCAAAGCTGATAATCAATTCTAAGTGGCCTTAGAGAACAATTTTGCAAGCCTAGCCCACCTAGGTATGGGATCCACCCCTACCTACCGTTGATGTAGGCATATTTTATTTGTATTTACTAAGAAGGCGAGAGGCAGTGAAATTTCGCACACACCCTAGAAATGTTTTCTGGTCCCTCCCCCTACCATATGGATCTGCAACCTAAATAATTGAGCCAACAATACAAAACTTTATTCCACTCTACAATTGATTTTCCACACTTAACATAACACTACTGTATGTATAGTCAGATAAATACTGGATATCCAATATTTGAAGACAAAGCAATAAATTGAAAATTGAAGCGTTTTTTCAATATGATTTATTCCAGAATGAATGCCAAACCGCATCTCTCTCTTCTCTGATCCTACCAGTACTGTACTGTTTGGGCTGCATGCTACCCTCATTTGTCAAATAGTGTTTCGGAGGGGTTGGGCTGAGAAGATTAGGCAGGCATATCTCAACAATATAAAGTAGATTCAAGAGGATGATTTTCACTTGAAGTCGGATACCTGATAAAAAAAATTCACCTGAAGTCGAACACTTTTTAAAAAAATACTTATCATCTCTTTATCTAATGATACAAGGAGGAAATACATTTTTTCATGGCAGGCATTATCGTATTAATGTAGTTATCAAAATCTATCACAATAATCCCAGGGTTGTACATTTATTATGCTCTTTGAGCAGTGTTGACCTACGGCTGCCGTATCGTCGCGACAAAGTGCCAGGGCTCTCTTCAATTGGGAGGGGGTCTTAGCCCCAGCGGTTATACAAGACAGGCGCTTATTCAAGGTCATGTTTTAGTGCAGACAGAAAGATTTGGATGGCCCTCGGGATGGCCCTATATACCCCCGGCGCTAATTCAAGACTAGCGCTCTTTCAACACCAGGCGTTTTATCGCGACGGTACGGTATCAGAGATGTACAATATAGGTCCGAGATGATTATTTGAATCAATGATTAACAAACACTTTCATGGTATGAGGTATATAAAACAGTAATGTGGATAATACAAACATGATGAAATCCCTATTTTATCAGAATGTCATCTTTTCGTTCATGATCACTATATAAACCTTTGATAATTTGTTGCATGAGGTGATTATCATGTCCTTTAGTGTAAATTCATTATAGGGCGGCTAAGTCTCGTCACGTGATCGCCAACTTCTGGGCCCTTGTGGGCTCCCCCTATTATCGCCCGCAGGCCTGAAGGATGGGTGAAAAATTTTGTCCCCAGATATCTCCACTAATATGCAGAGTTGGGCTAAAACATTTCAAATCTTGTACCTTTGTAGGCTAACTTAGATGTGGGTATTGGGTATTTTTAGTTAAAACCAGCGAAAAGATTGCGACATCATTTTATCGCAAGACTTAGGCTCCTATAGATAGGATCACCCTCTATTCTGTATATCATGTTCCTTTTGAGTTTATAATCGTTTATTACATGATTTGGGGGTTCATCATGCTTTTTCGGTAATATCCCTGTGCTGATATCCATGTATACAGGCACGATTCTGGGGTATATGAGGATGGTTAGCTCCATTTTTCCACATATAGAAAATCCCATGTTTCGGCCGACGATTGAACCAGGGTGACCATGGTAGATACATAGATAAAGGCCCATGGCCAGAGGATATTTTGGTATTGTTCCCCCCGAGGTGGGGCTGGGGCAGTATCCCACGAAGCCGCGGGGGTCTATGGGTGGGGGCAGCTCAGAGGGACGGTCCCCGGGAATTAGGATGGCCTTTTCAATCACGGCCATCCTTGTAGGCTGTTGCTTAGGCCGGTTGAATGGTTTTACAGACACTTGTGGGGATATCACCTAAAAAGCATGATGAATGCAAAAAACGTGTAACAATCGTGTAAGAAAGCCAGTATTGAATGGTTATGCAGGCACTTGTGAGGTGTATCGAATGGATATGGGCCTATATCCTACGATACACCTCACTCGTGCCTGTATAACCATTCATTATTGGTTAAATATTGCTCAAGTTTTCAATTTTACATAGAGGTATGCCTAGAAATTAGTGTCCGACTTATGGTCAAATTGGTGTCTGACTTTGGCACTGTTCATTTATTTTTTTACAGGGGAAGTGGTGGTGATATTAGGGACCTTTTATAGCAACCACGTAAAAGCTCATTAAACGCAGACATAGCTGTGCTGAAGGGATAGGATATGTCTGCGTCAAATGAGCTACGTCGGGTTTGCTGAAGGTCCCTAATACATTAGGCGGGCTTACACAGGGGGTCCGGCTCATACACTGGGATATACAGAACAAAGACTCCTCCTTTTTGATGGGCCCTACCTCATTGAATACACATACTCTATGTGTAATTTTATATACACACAAATATAAAGGCAAATAACAATATCAATTTATGTCTATAGATATAATATAGCTATGGAATTCAACGTAATGAACGTCATGGGAGCTTTTTAAAATATGTTTATGACGTTTAAGTACTTAAATAAGAGTTCGATTGTCTCCAAAATCGTCAATTTTCAGCCTTTATTCTAGTCTAAAAATGCCCCAAAAAGGGGCGGGGAGCGCTTGTTAGGGGGAAGGTATATCTATATTTGTATATCTATATACATTTAAATCCATATGTATATAGGGCCAGCACAATGCTTATATAAGGTTATGTGATACATGTAGAAATAAATGTAACCGGTGTTCTGTCGTGTGATACTTCTATCAAGCCTGATACTTCAAGCAACTCCTCATCTGGGTTTGCACGGCACTGGTGCGCAGTGGTTAAATACAGCTTCATCCAGCAACTGTACATCCATCTCCACATCACTAAGTTTATCTGGAGTAAAAGAACAACACATTTGGTCACAATTCACAATGACATACCGTTTGTCCTACTACACATACATTTATATTCAGCAATTATTTATTGCTCAGTAGATACTAAATTCAATGTAATAAGCGGACTAATTAACTAACATGACCTAGTTTTAGTACATTGTATGTTAAAGTTTAATTGGCCTCAAAATTTGACATATTTTAATGTGGACATAAGACTAGGCTTATGGTGCTATAAATACAGTGGAGCCACCTGAGTGGGGGATGTTGAACTCTCACTGGGCTGGAGGACAGGCGTCATTGGTAGCACCGCCGTCGAATGATGAACACTGTTTGGAATTTCTTGTCCTACTACACGTACCTTTATATTCAGCAATTATTTATTGCTTAGTAGATACTAAATTCAATGTAATAAGCGGACTAATTAACTAACATGACCTAGTTTTAGTACATTGTATGTTAAAATTTAATTGGTCTCAAAATATTTTAAAGGATTCATACTCTGAAATCACCCTACAAGGGGTGTGTGCACTTATTAGGGGATATGTGCCTGTTTGGTTGAAAATGGTATGGGTTTGATTAATGTGTGACATGTTAAATGTATGTTGACATGGATCCTGATCATGTACACAATGGAATGTGATGAAACTGCATTCATACACATACCCTAGGGCTTACATGGAGTAGAATAAACTGGTTTCTGTATCCATGTATCCTACTGATTGTATGTGGTTTATTCACTCCTGAAGGCTTGGCATGATGGCACGCATGATGGCATGCATCAATGCTGTGCGCGCCAGTTTCGTATTCATGTTTGCTTTTTCATTTATTATGTATACATTGCAAGAGTGCATCAGCCCCTAGGATGTTTTGATGTTCTGGGTTAATACTGCACCATATTAGCACAATATCTTATTCTTTGAGCATAAGATATTGGAGTTTTTGACCAATACAAGTATATTCATCAGTTTGCAAGTTCAGTCAACTCAGCACGCCTTTGATATTGTGGAATTATTCTGTTTCTCGGGCATGGGGCACAGGGATTTCTTGAGCCCTGAATGCTACAGTACTCAACTAGCAATTTCTCAGTAGCTCTTTAATTCATTGTTTAATTTGCTTAGCGTTGAGGCGTATAATAGTACCAGGGGTAGACACTAACACTGGCCCGGGAGCCAATGGCCCTTAGTTTTGGGTGCGGGCCCGTAATTTTCTGAACATTTAAAACGCTATGGGCCCGGGTGGCCCGTAGCTATAGGCAGCCATATTTCTAAGTGAACATGAATGCTAATATGGACATTAACACCATCCCTATGCTGGAAAGTATGGCATGTTATATATCGTTGGAAAGGAAAACTTTTGATTGTGCCTAATGCCATATAAAGTACAGCATGTGTATTACACATTAACTTTCATTGTATTAGATATTACAAATCCATTACAGCAGATAGAAACGGAAACCTGTACAAACTTTAATGGCAGTATCAAGCATTGATCTATTGTGCCATTTCATTGGCATAATGCAGCCTTAGCAAATAATTTGTCAGGGCTGCATTCATGCATTGTACCAACCCTATGGGGTCGATGCACTCAAGGCGGTTGACATGATGTGCCAATACAGCGTTAAAGGCCACATCAAGGGGTTCTAAAGTGGCCATCCCGCCATTACATGGGGGCGCATATTTATTCATGTATTATTTGGTTAAGTTGGGACCACTATCATTAACTCTCAGACCAAAATATTAGTGATTGTGCTGTCCCCAGTGAGAAGCATATATATCGATACCCCCACTTAAACTACAGATACACCATTTACCTTTCTAAAACTGCAAAATTTATGCACATATTCAATCTAGAACCTGCTTATTGTTCAGTTTGAAAATATTGCAATGTCAAAGTAAATCGATACATGTAGGCCTATATCGAAAAATCAAGACCAAAATAGTGATAATTGAAATCAAAATAAATTGGATATCAATCACATTGCTAGTCATAGCCCGCAGTGCTATATGACAACATTTTTTGGAAGCTATTTGAAAGTAGTAATCCTGCAAACAAAATAACAATTTCACCATAAGCGTGTGTTGGGGGGGGGGGAGGGGGGCCTACTAAGTGTCTGGCCTGTCTCTGGGTGCTACGTCTGCGCTGCCTAGGATGCGTTAAGTTTACGGGGGTACGGGTGGGTCTACCAGTCTCACATTAAGTTCACGGGGGTGCGGGTGAGTCTACGAGCCTGATGCTAGGTTTATTTGGAGTGTGGGTGGGAGAGTCTAAGGTTAAGTTTACGAGAGGTGCAGGTGGGTCGTCGAGTCTGACGTTAGGGTTACAGGTGGTCTCAGCGGGTCTACGAGTGTGACGTTAAGCTTATTGGAGGTTGGGGTGAGTCTACGAGCCTAACGTTAAGTTTACAGGAGATGTGGGTGGGTCTTTGAGTCTGAAGTTAGGGTTACAGGAGGTGTCGGGTCTACGAATCTGATGTTACTTTACGGGATGCGGGTGGGTCTACAAGTCAGACGTTAGGCTTATTGGGGGTACGGGTGGGTCTACCGGTCTGACGTTAAGTGTATGGGGGTGCAGGTGGGTCTACGAGCCTGATGCTAGGTTTATTTGGAGTCAAACGTTAAGTTTACAGGGGGCAGCACGTGGGTCTACCGGTCTGACGTTAGGCTTATTGGTGGTGCGGGTGAGTCTATGAGTCTAGGCTTATTGGGACTAAAATTTCCCATACATAGATAGCCTCAAATCGCGGTATAAATTTAAAAGAATATTTAAACCTGATATCATGGATTCTCACTCTATTTATTTTGTCTGGTCGGCATTACAATAGCTTAGTCTAGGAGGTTAAGTGCAAGTAGAGCGGAGCTCAATTTGTGCATCCATCGTCTCTCTTCTTTGTTCTTTTCTGCTATTCCCTCTGGTGAGTTAAAGGACTGCTTGATGAAGCTTAAAGTGGCGGGATACGGTGGTATCCTGATCTACCGTAAATTCCCGCGTACTACCCGCGGGTTGTACGCGAATCAACCTTAGCTTTCATTTGATACCAAACATGCCTATATAGGGTGCGGGTTATACGAGGGTTTGTATTACTATAGAACAGTACTAAAATAGAAGTTTTCAAACCCAGAAACGGGTTATAGGATTCTCCTAAGTTGGGGGTGCGGGTTATACGCGAGATGCGGGTTATACGCGGGAATTTACGGTAGTTCAGAGGTGATATCAAATCTGTGTCCCTTGAATCCAGTAATGCCCTCTCGGTTTGGCCTACATATTGCATAGATCAATGGTTGTAGGTGATGGTGTAAATTAGGTACGCGGTTTGACAATTTACGTTTAATAGAGTGTGGTATTTTTTGCCTGTTACCCGAGAAGTTATGTAACCAATATGGTCGATTTTGGAGAGGTAAAGTTCAGCTATACGTGCTTCTGGTACTATAAGGTAGTCTAAGACCTTGCAGCTGATTTCACCCTTTTTGAACATTTCCGAGACTTTAATTTTAATTAGGTTATGGTGGAAGCGTACCATATACAGAAACATGCTTTCCAGTGTCATTCTTCTCAAAAAGAACTCATGACCCCCGGTATAAAGGGTTGAGGGTTCTCAGACTTTCCCCCACATGTATAGCCTCAAATAGCAGTATAAATTAAAACCAATATTTTATACTAATATCATGGAATCTCACTGTACTCTATACAGGAACAAGGTATCAAGTGTCATTTTTGTTTAAAAGAAGTTGTGACCCCCGATGGGTGCTGGGTCAATCATCATTGCCATTGATATGGTATATGGGTGCCGGGTCAATCATCATTCCCATAGATACGGTATATGGGTGCCGGGTCAATCATCATTGTCATAGATATGGTATATGGGTGCCAGGTCAACCATCATTGCCCTAGACACGGTATATGAGTGCCTGGTCAATCATCATTCCCAGGTAACAAGTTGAGGTTGGTTTAACGTTGGTTAAACATCATTTAAGGATTGGAAAAACGTGTGTTTTGCATCTAGCATAACTCCATTTCGTGGACTCAAATCAACGTTGAATTAATGTTAAATTAACGTTGATCTAATCCCCTATTCCAATGCAATAAGGTTCATTTCCAATCATGTTTTTATTTCATATTGTTTCTCCAAACTTACACAGCTCAGGTTAAAACAATTATTCAATAAAGAGAACAAAGACCACTAGTAGCGTATTGATTCATGCAGACCCCTAAAGGGATTATTACTATAGCCTTTGTCTATCTTCTAACTGTAAGGCTTATACAAAGGTCAAGAACCACACTTTACTGTTTGTTTGAACAAATCAGGGTAGCTGCCCTTTATAGGGGCTCCACATGTCAGCTGGGTCTTTATCTATCTTTCAATGTCACAAAGTGGGTGTGTACCATAACATGTATCATAATATAGGCTTAGGATCAACATTTTAACTGATTATTTAGCATGGCAATATCTATATACTAAATGCTGATGCAAAAGATTACATGAATATTAGAAACTTTCATTATGATAGCTTATTTTATACTAATATAAGGGGGAACCATCGAGCCTAGTTCGATCAGCAGCTAAACTTACGTTTACCATCTGGTGGGTTACCTTTGAATCACTAAAAAACGTTAAAACAATGTTTATCCAAATGGTTAAATCAACGTTGGTTTGAGTCCACGTTCTGAACGTTGATCAACGTTTTTTCAAAGTTATCTTCAAAACGTTCATCTTCTAACTGTATTCTAACATTGAACCAACATTTTTCTAAATAACATTTACCTCAAAACAATATTTCAACGTTGAAACAACGTCATTCAACTAACCTCAACCAGTTGACTCTTAGTTAACCATTAGTGAACGTTGGTTAAGGTTCAGTTAACGTTTCTTGTTACCTGGGTTGCCCCAGACATGGGCATTTATCAAAATGTTTGTTTGTTTGTTAGTATCTCATTTATTTATCCTGGCAAGATGCATGGCCTGGTAGACTGTATGATTACAACACCAGCTTTTCCGATGCGTGTAGTTAATAAGAGACTATATATAGTCTCTATATGCATGAATATGACAGAAAAATGCACATTATTAGTGCATGTTCCTGCCATGTATACCTTTCATAAAGAATGTTTATTATTAGGATTTTGAGAAATTCTAATGGCCATTAAGGCCATAGTTAAGTTTAGTATACATATAATGCAGTAATATCTTCATAATGAAGAGGAGTAAGAGGGATAGAACCCAGGCTAGGAAATATAATGGACAGGTGATATGAACCAGCCTCCCCCCATCCACCTAGTGTCACACATAGACATGCCTGTCTGCCTACACGTGTGTGTATATGGTGGGAGGGGGGGGGGGGTTATGCTACACTCCGAGGTGTTATAACAATGCTGAGGAAAAAGCTCTCCCACCTAACCCCTCTCCATCCCCCCACCTGACCCTTCGACCCCCGTCTGCACTGGCAATCTGACTCTATAAGTCACACTGGCAATCTGACTCGCGTACTAGACGCGGCTTCTATGCAAGGTTTAACAGGAGTACCATAGTTATAAGTAGGTGGGGCCACACAACCCACAGCGTGGTTCACTGAGGAGAGATCACAAGGTAGACTACCAGCAAGAATGCCGGGGCCCACGCATATGGGCAGTGGCTGCCAACACAGCTTGGTTAGTGACAATTACAGTTGTGAACCAAGTGACCCCTCAAGTTTTGTCTTATCAGGGTTTGGGACTGTTCCCCAGCAGATGTTTGGGCATACTGGACGAGCTTCACTCACCAAGCAGATGCTTTGCCAGTTTTATCCTCTGAGAGTGGATACTGTCAAATCTGTTACATGATTAAGTGCCTGACGACCCTAATACTCACTTAAGTTTAGTAAAACGTTATTTTCCTTTACTTAAGGTATGCGACAAGTACAAGGTCACCCACCTTGTCATACCCAAACAACATGCCAGCCAGACCTATTGTCAGGCATCTGATGATGGGATGGATCAGGTACAGGATTATGCAATCAGTAAAGGGATAATCCAACTGGGCTGGATACATGTAAGCAATGTTTTCCTTATAAAGCACGGGTAGCCACTAACATTTTCAGTTGTGAGTCATCCTGGATCATAACTAAAAGGTTTTTTTATTAATAATAATTGTTGATGTTTGAAGTAGAACAAAAGTAACATAATGATTTTTACATCTTTATGACTAGCAATCTATATCTACTCTCTCAGGGGCACCAAGATAAAATTAACATACCATTGTGTTTAACCGCCCTGCCTTGTGGCTCCATACCTATTATTATACATACATTAACATTTCAGACCCATCCAAAATGGGATGTCTTCATGTCCAGCGTGGACTTACACACGCAGAGTACCTACCAGAAGACACTGCGGGAGATGTTTGCTGTTGTGGTTAATCCCATCAATACCAAGTAAATATGACCTAATTACTTCACAATTGAGTATATATGAAGCTCTTATTATATTGTCTGTGGTAATTCTTCAATTACCATGAAACCTTTCATATGTAAAGCCAACCATTAATGGACCCCTTATTTATATTTCGGTGTCAAATCCTGGACAAATTGAAAAATAATTTGAAGAATTTGAAGAATAATGAATGGTTGATTACTGAAATATATTTCTCTCAAAACTGTTCAGTTATCATACTTGGTGCAGTAGTTATACTTTCACCTTAAGGTACATTATTCACCTACACCTATTTCCTTCTGTAACTTCTAGATATGGACCATGCTTTGGCATGTATCGCCTACCAACAGATGGCATGGACACTGTGGGACAGTGCAGCATAAATGGCCACCATGAAAACTGCTGTGGGCTAAATGCATCGTCGCTATACGTGGTACGTCCATTAATCTTTACATTTATATTGTCGCATGTATATAAACTTACACTGCTTTAGTGTACAATAGGCTACATGCTGGCATCTCTTAAAAATGTGCTCGCTGCTAATCTGAGGTCAATTTTCTATTTTCCAATTGTTAGTGTTTATAGTGTATATATAAATGTCTGTGTGCCTTTTTTATATGTTAGATTAATATGTCTGTATCAATTACCGTAAAAACCTCGGCTATGAGCCGAATTTTATTTGGCGTTTTTATTTGCTATAAGCCGAATTTTAAGCCCCAAACTCCCATTCGGCTTATAGGCGAGGTTTTAATAATGTAGGAACATAGTGAAAACAAATTTGAAACACTTTTGTTATAAGCCGAATTTTTACTCCCAAACTCACATTCGGCTTATGACCGAGGTCGGCTTATAGCCACGGTTTTACGGTAGTTATTTCAGTATTTGCGCCAGAGAAGTCAAACGTAAGAAATTGTGATAAATTTTTTGAAATGTGGCGCCCGGATAAATGTGTCTGTATAATGCGTTTTCAGACAGCACATCACTGTTCGTTTGATAAAGAAAATGTACATCTGAAGGTGGAGGATTTCAGGTAGGAATCATTTTTATATTATTTGCTTTCTACTTTGTTTTAAACCATGGTGGATGGCTAAGACAAAAGCTTCACACCTTAAGTTATATTGCATACCTTTCCATAACCATAGTCTATCTGTTGCATACATCCAACATCCATTTCCTTAGTTGTGAGCTAAGGCAAAGTTTGTAGAGGGTGAGAGGGGGGTAGGTGTTTGTAGTCCCACCTCACACCATTGGCTGGCCTGTGTAGCCCAAAGGCGCAATAAATGAACGCTGGCACACCACAGTAATCACTCGCATGCTGACCATGTTTCCTTAGTTCATGCAGACTATGCTTCATAGTGGAGCAGGTCTGCCCCGTTGAAACCTCATGGGTTATTGTATATCACAGGCAACATAAAAATATACCAACCACACATATAATGTTGCCTAGTCAATAACAAAGTATCCACTGCCCCAATCTCATCTATCTCAAATGAATTATTCAATTTGTACATGTATAATTACTTTATTGTATTATAGGGAATCAGTGCGTCCTCCTATGAAGGCATATGGCCCTTGGACGCAGTTGAACTTTGGACGAATCAAAATGCCTGTAACACCACAATCTCCTTTCGTCTCTGTAGAAGAATCCTACTGTCAAGAGTACGATACTTGGCCATCTCTTCCAGGATCCAACTCACCAACACCACAAGCTAAGTGGGTATACAATCCACCAGCTAGCACCACACTACCATCCTGGCAAAAACCCTTACTTCACACTGCCCCACCGACGCGGTACCAGACTGCTCACCCAGCACCAGGGTGCCAGTACCAGACCGCCCCACCAGCACGGTACCACACTGCCCCACCAGCACGGTACCAGAGCACCTCACCAGCACAGCACCCGACTGCCCCACCGGTACCAGCACGGTACCCAACTGCCCCACCAGCAAGGCACCAGACTGCCCCACCAGCACAGCACCCGACTGCCCCACCGGTACCAGCACGGTACCCAACTGCCCCACCAGCACGGCACCAGACTGCCCCACCAGCACGGCACCAGACTGCCCAACCAGCACGGCACCAGGCTGCCCCACCAGCAAGGCACCAGACTGCCCCACCAGCAAGGCACCAGGCTGCCCCACCAGCAAGGCACCAGGCTGCCCCACCAGCAAGGCACCAGACTGCCCCACCAGCAAGGCACCAGACTGCCCCACCAGCAAGGCACCAGGCTGCCCCACCAGCACGGCACCAGGCTGCCCCACCAGCAAGGCACCAGACTGCCCCACCAGCAAGGCACCAGGCTGCCCCACCAGCACGGCACCAGGCTGCCCCACCAGCACGGCACCAGACTGCCCCACCAGCAAGGCACCAGGCTGCCCCACCAGCACGGCACCAGGCTGCCCCACCAGCACGGCACCAGGCTGCCCCACCAGCACGGCACCAGGCTGCCCCACCAGCAAGGCACCAGGCTGCCCCACCAGCAAGGCACCAGACTGCCCCACCAGCAAGGCACCAGGCTGCCCCACCAGCACGGCACCAGGCTGCCCCACCAGCACGGCACCAGGCTGCCCCACCAGCAAGGCACCAGACTGCCCCACCAGCACGGCACCAGGCTGCCCCACCAGCACGGCACCAGACTGCCCCACCAGCACGGCACCAGGCTGCCCCACCAGCAAGGCACCAGACTGCCCCACCAGCACAGTACCAGACTGCCCCACCAGCACGGCACCAGGCTGCCCCAACAGCATGGAACCAGACTGCCCCTGCAGGACCAGGGGAGCACCCAAAGTCCCAAGCAGGGAAGCACCACACAGCCTCACCAGCACCAGGGCAGCACCAGACCCCAGCACCAGCACAGCACCAGACCCCTGCACCAGGGCAGCACCAGACCCCTGCACCAGGGCAGCACCAGACCCCTGCACCAGGGCAGCACCAGACCCCTGCACCAGCACAGCACCAGACCCCTGCACCAGGGCAGCACCAGACCCCTGCACCAGGGCAGCACCAGACCCCTGCACCAGCACAGCACCAGACCCCTGCACCAGACCAGCACCAGACCCCTGCACCAGCACAGCACCAGACCCCTGCACCAGGGCAGCACCAGACCCCTGCACCAGTACCAGGGCAGCACCAGACACCTGCACCAGGGCAGCACCAGACCCCAGCACCAGCACAGCACCAGACCCCTGCACCAGGGCAGCACCAGACCCCTGCACCAGCACAGCACCAGACCCCTGCACCAGGGCAGCACCAGACCCCTGCACCAGGGCAGCACCAGACCCCTATACCAGGGCAGCACCAGACCCCTGCACCAGGGCAGCACCAGACCCCTGCACCAGGGCAGCACCACACCCCTGCACCAGGGCAGCACCAGACCCCTGCACCAGCACAGCACCAGACCCCTGCACCAGGGCAGCACCAGACCCCTGCACCAGTACCAGGGCAGCACCAGACACCTGCACCAGGGCAGCACCAGACCCCTGCACCAGTACCAGCACAGCACCACACCCCTGCACCAGGGCAGCACCAGACTCCTGCACCAGCACCAGGGCAACACCAGACCCCTGCACCAGCACAGCACCAGACCCCTGCACCAGGGCAGCACCAGACCCCTGCACCAGGGCAGCACCAGACCCCTGCACCAGCACAGCACCAGACACCAGCACCAGGGCAGCACCAGACTCCTGCACCAGGGCAGCACCAGACTCTTGCACCAGGGCAGCACCAGACCCCTGCACCAGCACAGCACCAGACCCCTGCACCAGCACCAGGGCAGCACCAGACACCTGCACCAGGGCGGCACCAGACTCTTGCACCAGGGCAGCACCAGACCCCTGCACCAGCACCAGGGCAGCACCAGACTCCTGCACCAGGGCAGCACCAGACCCCCGCACCAGGGCAGCACCAGACCACGTCAACATATTTGAGGCAGCACAACGCGGCCAAAGTAAGACCAAACCGTTCTACCACGTCAGTACCAGACAGGCCCACCAGCGTGACATCAGACAATTCCACCACCTCAGTACCATACTGTGCAACTATACATGGACCAATGCAACAGAGCCCTCAACTATCCACACGTTCACCCACACAGCAGGCAACTTACAAAGGGGTGCTACAACAGCGGCCTGAGTTGGGTGCGAACTCAGTAGAATTCACTCATGACTATGTGCGCAAAGGTAATACTTGTGTTCTTATATGTCCCATGGCTTCCTTAACTCTTTCCTGCCGGCTCTATGATAATTTAAACTCCCTAGAACATTGAGGACCTAGACCCAGCAGTGTGAATATATAGGATTATATTGAGGTTGATATGAGAACAGGTGTAATACATGTTTTATAATGACTGATTTGCAATCTGTATGTCATTTCCTTTCATATGGCACCATGATAGCAGGTTATGTCTGATCAAAATATTTATTGTGGGTGCTCAGGTTAATAGCATTTGATAACCCAACATTCCATGGTAAAAAGTTCGGTTGCATGGAAAAGGAGAATTGATCAGTGAAGGGGCTCAGTGAAATACCCCCTTAACCCTAAGTTTCAACAAGAAAATTAATGTGAATATATGGTTGTGCTGACAGTTCATCATCCTGTTACCACAGGCAGACCCGGACTGACTATCATTTTATAATTTACAGAAAAAGTATCAAGAGCAATGACTGTCTTAGACTCCTGCTCCAAGTACCTAGATATCGAGAATGTTTGTGTCCATGTACTGGAAGAGTACCCAGATGTTAGGAAGGCCATTTGTCACCTTGAAAATTCCCTAATCAAAGTTGCTGCCGGGGGTCTGGCTGATGGCTTTTCTTATCTCTCCACGTTTATCATCAACAATAGGTAGGTTCCTGAATATTGTATTTGATGTAAGTGGATGTACATATCACAATCTATGTTCTCTTATGTATGTTGAATGTTCAATATTGAATTTAGTACAGCTATGCCGTAGTACCGATTTCTCTTATAGCATCATGATCCATGAACAGATTTAAGGATTCTCTCAAAGGGTTGCGGGTTATACATGGGGTGTGGGTTATACACTGGAATTTGTGGTAGCACATGTACCTGCACTGAGGTTGCCAGGAGAGCCACAGATTTACATAGGGGTGCGTAAGGGGCAAGTTTAGCTATATACGCAAGGTTTGTTGGTACAAATTAGCAATCTTACCATGTCTATTCGCTTTCATCTTACAGGTTCCTATATACACGCTACATTGAGCACGGAATATTGGATGGATCGTTTGCAGTATTACAGCCCAACGTGAAAGCTGCTGCACCTCCACACCTTATCGCCATCAACTGGAAGGTGATGACGCAGGAAGACCTGCAGCAAAGGGAAAGAAGGTATCAGTTAGACCGTGAGAAGAAAAGGGAAGGGAAAAAAGGTATTCTAAACTATTGTATGTCTTGTTTATTACATGAAATATCAATCCTACTGCTAACTAGAGTCATTGGAGAAACATCCATTTACCAAAAGGTGTGTCTTATCTGACCTAAATTCTAAAAAGCATGCCATCAGTATTAAAGTCTCCATGATCCGGCCATGTTAATTATTGCAAGTTAAAGGATTTTGAAAAAATAAATCTTTAACAAGTAGGATGGAGGGAAAAGTGTAAATAAATGTAAATAAATGTAAATAAATGTGGAGATTTTGAAGTCATCGTTCCCGGGATAAACTATTATACAAATTACTGCGTCAACTGCAACCCTAAGAGGGCATATTGTCCAATATAATTTTACCCCTTAAAACAAAAGTTTTCTCTGTGTATAGGCTATCTTTACTGCAGCAATCCCTGCCAACATCAAAAATCATGTAAAAGTTCTGTATTGAATAGAGGATCAGTAATCTTATTTTGTAGGAGTAGACCACCACCTCTATGTTGCCATGGGCACTCATGGGAAGATGCCAACTATATATGACGTTGTTCACACAAACTGGTGGGAATTCTGAAACACTAGGGATGCTATAAGGGTAATTTTGGAGTTAAATTCTCACAATTTCATCCCAGGGGTTTAAAATATTGGGTGCTCTATGGACACCGTTGTTATAGAAAAAAGATAAGCAGCACTTATAAAAATTACATGTATTCTGCTACTTCTTTCTTCATTTTATTCTGGCGAATTCATGCTCAATCTGGCTAATCTATTTTGGCACAAATTTGCCAAACTGGCTAACCCATAACATGTCTTAGCGCTAACCCAGAAAACCCTGCCTTTTAGACAGATTTTATTTGGGATTATTTTTCCCACGAGCCAGATTCTTTTCCAAAGTTGGGGGGTCCTCTTAAAGGTGGGGTTTTCCAAATTTTGATTTTTAAAAAGTTGGAAAATTGGTACCTATACAAAACAGAAGAACTTATTTCATCGTAACAATAGTTAACCATAGAGGTCGTCACATGACCAGCTGAGATCTCAGTAGCAAGCGCCTGATTGTTAACCCCACTGACAATAACCACCCCCACCAGCACTCATCAATTCACATAGACCTAGCACTTTGTAGCTCTCTACCAAAATTTACTTTTCAGCTCAAACGAAAAAGCTGTCTTCATCAGGGATGAAATGGTCAGAGTGTGTGGTGAGTGGCAAGACCGGAGTGATGAAGTCTCACCAGTCCCTTGTACAGCAATGTTCTCTTCCTGGGGTGGATATTGACCTGCTCGGAACTATTGTCTACCTCCATAGAAAAGAGAAGGAGCCTGGCCTTCTTGCAGGTCATGAATCTAAAAGGTACGTTATCTTATCTAATTTCTGTTCATCAATTAAAAGTACAATTTTATCAAATTTCTTAACATCTCATGTAGAAGCTGCAGCTACAACGTGACTCAGATCTCCAGTGCAGTTTATAGGATTAGTTCAGAGTAAGACTTATACGCAAATACTGTAAAACCTCATGTATAAGACTAACTCCTGTATCAGCTACACCTACACCTGAGGCCGATCCTATAAGCCGCACAGGTGATCTGATTATTGTGAAATACTGTACTATAGAAGCTAATACGCCTTATATGAAATCATTTTAATATTTAAGAGAACCCCGCCTATAAGCCGAATGAGACTTTTGGGGCCTTAGGGACACCCTGACCCCCAACCTCACTTACCCAAAAAAAGGTTTTTAAACTGGTTTTTATCCTTTTATTTAGTTGGAATACCACGTGTCATTGGTTTATATGTATACTTCACGTGAAAATAATTATTAAGGCCTTAAAAATTTAGTAAAACTACTTACTAAGTTGTCATACTTTTCTACACCATTATCTTAAATATACTTTCACAAAACCCCGCCTTTAAGCCGAATGTGAGTTTAAAGGAAATGAATCGGCTTATAGGAAATAAAAACGCCAAAATAAATTCGGCTTATGGGCGGGGTTTTACGGTATATATGTCACGCGCAATATCGGAATTTGCGCAATATCGGAATTCCTACATGAACATAAAATATATTATAAAAATATATCAGTATACCCCTCAAACAGAAAGGTAGGGCAAGAAATGTATTTGCAAGGAGGTTGTTTTGTATCATTTCAGGCCCAGGCAGCCAAAGGCCCAATGTTTTATCACAGCTCATAGACCAAGCACATGAATTGTTCTCTAATTCCATTTAAAAAAATTGGAATATTGTTTTAAAACTCTTGCCGACCACCCTGCCACCTACACGCACATGCTATTTTCTTCCCCATGGCATTAATATAAAAGGTGCTAAGGGCTGCGGAACCATTGGCCAAAGTTGCAAATAAAAACTCATCTGTATTGGTCTGACATATGGGCTGAGGGGTGGGATGGTCTATGTAAAATACTAACGAGTTAATAATATAAATATGAAATATAGGATCGACATTTGTCCATTTGTAATATTCTTACAAGATACAGTCCATGTAGTGGTGACACTACGTTCCATGTAATGATACATTCACGTTTAACTGGTACATGCTGCATTTTTCCATATTCTGTATATCAGAATATTGCTGATTGGTACCTATATACTACGTACCGAGGGCCACATGAAATTATGCAGGTCTTTTCTTTAAAAAGTAATAATTTGACTACTATAGGCTGACTTGTTAGGGGAACTTCTTGTATAGGGGTGGGCACTTATGATGTCCTTTATATAAGAACCATGTGATTATAAATATGTCAGTCTTCATTTTAATACTCTCTACATGGAGAATTTACTGCATGTTGTTTTCAACCATTACAGCATCCATGTCTTGACTGGACAATACAAAGGCTTAGACGCAGATGTTAGCACCAAGCTAGAGGATCATCGCAAAAATGCCACTGTTACTTCATCTTCCTTTGAATCACTAGTGGAGGATTCAAGATTAGCTGCAACCCCACTCACTCTTCCTCAACAAGAATGTATAATCAATAGCATCCCAAATGATTCTACACCAAAGAAAAGCAGTGGCACGGGCTTTGCTCAATACTTTTCTATTGCAGAGGAACGGCAAGTGCCAACATCGCGCCGTAACTTAATTATATACAGATGGCGCGAAGAATCACCAATATCGGATCTTCTAGCTGCAGTGCTAGAAAAAAACCGAGAACATTATTCTTATTCCAAAGCACCAGCACGGAAACCTTCAATAGCAAATGTCACAACACGACCGGCACATGCCACTCCAGACCTTCCCTCAGATTTACAGGCTCAATTCACTCCATGCATAGCCTCATCGCCAAAAACAACTTTCACTAATTTTCTTATTGAGAATGGCACTTTTGTGTGGCGTGTGCACTCGGCCAACTATGATGAGTTGGCTATAAACGACATCAAGATCACGGGAAAACCAGCTCTAAACGACTTCATCCATCTAAGACGCTGGCAGGATGGGGAGGAGGAGATCCTCCAATGCCCCTGCCGGATAGAACGTCTTCGGAAAGACCTGCCAGCTGAGTTAAACCCAGAACCGTGTTTACACATCACTTTCTATAAATCTCATATACAGCCCATCTACCATTCATTATTTTCAGCAGATTTATCTAGATTTGACAGTAACCTTGGCAAAATGTTGACACAATCCTTAGAAGGTATTGGAAAAGACATTGTGCAGCTAGATAAGGATAAAACTCACCATCGGCTATCAGTTCTAATATCAGAACACTCCACCTGTGATGTGGTGTACATAGAAGATGATAGGGTCGATTGTCGGGCAGGGTATTGCCTGTCCCGGAAAGGACATACCAGGTTAACTACTCCTCTTGGATCTGGGGGAGAATGCCCACATTTGTCGGTTCTGCACAAGAACCAGGATCAGTGGAGGCACATCCTACCTAAACACTTGTCAGGATCTATTGGTAATGAGTTGGATGAAGACCTTGATCTATTGGACGATCTACATGATTTGGAAGAGGAAGACGAGAAAAGCCAGAATCTGGTCAGTCATCTTTGAATAGTTAATATACCAGTACTTGGTTACAGCAAACTTCCTTACAAAGAATTTTGGGTGCAACAAACAAATTATCTTGGTCCCGATTTTCACCCATACATGTCCATAACACTGCTCCAAATTGAAAAATAACTTGTGTTTTCTATTACCTGTGGGTCAACTCAATATGTGCCCATGCTCTAAATAGGGCCCACTAGGTCCACACTGAGCTCGGACGGTTTGCCACTTTCTAAACTGTTTACAATTCTCAATCACTCCACAACCTTTAAATACTGACGCAATGCATTTCTCCATACACATGTCCCTTGCTAGTGGCGTCCTCATTTCAATGATTGAAGTACCGTAAAACCTTGCGTAGAAGCCGCGGCTAGTACGCGAGTCAGATCGCCAGTGCGGCTTATAGGATCGGCCCAAAGTCGGGGTGCGGCTTATACCCGAGTTAGGCTTATACCCGAGGTTTTACGGTAGCCCTATTACTTGATGAAAAATCATGGCTTTTTCATGAACCCTGTATGAGGGGATTTATATGGGGTGGCGTCAGGGTGGGTATATCTGGTCTCTGACCTGCACTTTTCTTTTACAGTTCTTCAATGAATTAACTGGTATGTGGGAGACAAATAGTCTCAGCCGCCACACCCCAAGGTCCGAGGAAGACCCAATATTAAAGCAAAAGATCAGCCAGAGGCTACTAATCAACAAAATGAACGCAGGTGAGAGGCCTTTATATTGCCAGAATTTGGTACACCTTTGTCCATGTCTATTGAAGGGAGGCAGCCGGCACCTATACTTGACATGATACCAGTATTGAAGTGTGCTTATGCTATAAAATGCGTTGGTTCTTAAAGGGTTAGCACTACATTGCAACCTACAGTGAGGGCTCACGCTAGCCATTCGCCAGATCGCCTGTAGCGAAACAAAACTCTTATCTGGCGAACTTTTCTCCTATTGCATTCGCCAGACTGGCGAATTCTAAAAGAGATGTCCATGGAGGCACATTTTGTAGTACCCCATGTAGCATACCATTGGAAAGCTAAGATTAAGGAAATAACAGCCATTTTTATATCATGTTGGCCCTCTGAGAATGTTAAATTTCCAAATTGTATTTAAAGAAGTAAATAGAACTACTATACTTTCATTCTTTTAACTCCATGATAGAATTTCTCATTTAATGCCCTTATCCTTCTGACTACCATCTATCCCTGTTGCCTGTATTAGGCTGTGTAGTTCTCAGATACCCCATGTTTGTATCAAGATTTTGAAAGGCATTAGTAAATGCATATTTGTAGAAGTAGTAAAAGACACTGTTCTACTGTAAGATCGCATGCTTTAATGTGGCATGTTGCTGGTCATCGTGATGCATGAATGCAGCGCTGGCCAGTTTCGGTTGTCATGCTGACCAGATGGGGTCAATATAATAGGAGAATTCCAAAATGTTCGAGCACCATATGCATACATGTATGATGACACCTTCCCCCTGCTATCTGGGGGTATGGAATGGTTTGATATTATGGAAAAACAAAAGTTACAATTAAATATGGATTCCTCTATTATTTCATTAATTTCAATCTGGCGAATTCATTTCCAATCTGGCTTATCCATTTTTGCACAAATTCGCCAGACTGGCTAACCCATAAAATGCCCTAGCGCCAACCCAGCGTTACGGTAGTGCCCAGGAGGGGGGAGGGGGGGGGGGTTGGGGTGAAGGGGCAGAATGCACTAGGCACGCCTGTCCAAAACAACAAGCCCAAAGTCATGTGGTACTTGATGAATCTTCACTAACAGTCAAACATATCTGGTATTGCAGATTATGCTGTAGACGATGAGGGATTCCTGGTGAGGAAGACAAACCTAGGTCACCAACCATTTAAGCTATGCCCAGAGCTTGACAAAGAGCTATTCTGCCAATGCAAGGTATGTGCACATTTCACTTATAACTTAGACTAAATATTGAGTCTCAAAAAATTATCTCTGTTCGAGTGCTGAGATCAGATATAGCAGTTCCCTTCCATACTTTCTACATGTAAAATGTTGCTAGTTTAATGTGTTGAATACAGCATCAGCTGCAGGGATAGCAACCTCACCCCTGCCCCTCAAATAAACAGCATGCATTTCTTCTTAAATTACAGCAAAGATACTGGAATGAAGATCATCCGGAAGGGTTGACAATCCCACGTTATAAAGAGGCTCTTACAGTTTACTTACAGTTCGGGGCGGCAAAGTTCATGGTAGGTTTTTATATATTTACCCTAAGACAGCTTTCACATACATGCTTAATCAGTCATGACTCTCATTGACTTTACACTGTGCGAGTATGGGGCCTACTTGGCGGAAATACCGGAACTCTATGGCAGAAGGACCAATGTTAAACTTATCAAAATAGATAATCCCACCCTATCCCAGACTTTCACTTTGTAGTTCCGCTTAAACATGTTCTAAAAGACATCACCTAAATTGCCTAAGATTTTAATGTCTTTGTTCATGATCCGTCCCTACAACAGACTGTACCTGCAGTATTCCACCCTTATACACGCCCCTCTACTCTCACACACACCCCTCCACCCTTATACACGCCCCTCTACTCTCACACACACCCCTTCACCCTTATACACGCCCCTCTACTCTAACACACACCCCTCCACCCTTATACACGCCCCTCTACTCTCACACACACCCCTTCACCCTTATACACGCCCCTCTACTCTCACACACACCCCTCCACCCTTATACACGCCCCTCTACTCTAACACACACCCCTTCACCCTTATACACGCCCCTCTACTCTCACACACACCCCTCCACCCTTATACACGCCCCTCTACTCTCACACACACCCCTTCACCCTTATACACGCCCCTCTACTCTCACACACACCCCTTCACCCTTATACACGCCCCTCTACTCTCACACACACCCCTTCACCCTTATACACGCCCCTCTACTCTCACACACACCCCTCCACCCTTATACACGCCCCTCTACTCTCACACACACCCCTTCACCCTTATACACGCCCCTCTACTCTCACACACACCCCTTCACCCTTATACACGCCCCTCTACTCTCACACACACCCCTTCACCCTTATACACGCCCCTCTACTCTCACACACACCCCTCCACCCTTATACACGCCCCTCTACTCTCACACACACCCCTTCACCCTTATACACGCCCCTCTACTCTCACACACACCCCTTCACCCTTATACACGCCCCTCTACTCTCACACACACCCCTTCACCCTTATACACGCCCCTCTACTCTCACACACACCCCTCCACCCTTATACACGCCCCTCTACTCTCACACACACCCCTTCACCCTTATACACGCCCCTCTACTCTCACACACACCCCTTCACCCTTATACACGCCCCTCTACTCTCACACACACCCCTTCACCCTTATACACGCCCCTCTACTCTCACACACACCCCTCCACCCTTATACACGCCCCTCTACTCTCACACACACCCCTTCACCCTTATACACGCCCCTCTACTCTCACACACACCCCTTCACCCTTATACACGCCCCTCTACTCTAACACACACCCCTCCACCCTTATACACGCCCCTCTACTCTCACACACACCCCTTCACCCTTATACACGCCCCTCTACTCTAACACACACCCCTCCACCCTTATACACGCCCCTCTACTCTCACACACACCCCTTCACCCTTATACATGCCCCTCTACTCTAACACACACCCCTCCACCCTTATACACGCCCCTCTACTCTCACACACACCCCTCCACCCTTATACACGCCCCTCTACTCTCACACACACCCCCTCCACCCTTAAACAATGGAGGGCGCCTATAGGACTGCTAAAACTCACTACAGTAGTAGGGACGGCACAGTAAAGGTATTCTGTTGTAATTTCAGGTGTATGACCGGGACTGTCTATCTGGGAATAGTGACTGCAGGATCTATTATTGCGGCCGCCAGGATGCTATCCATATTCTGTCATCAAAAACTGCTGCTGGAGACGAGATCGGTTGGAATTTCAAAAACCTAGTTGAAAATAGTTCTTTTACAATGACAGCCTATATCGCTACTACAAATAAAAAGTATGACACTGTCAGCAGCAAGGTTCCTTTCATGTCTAGATCTACATTCACTAAATGGATATTCAGTTGGTTTGCTAATTTTAAAATAGATTTTCGCCAACAGTGTTCATTATGTGGTGAAGATCCAGAACATTTAGCTTGTGATGGGACTATGTTGGGGATATCATTTCGGAATAGTAAATTTAATGTGATTGAGGAAGCAACAATAGATAATGTAGTACATTCAGTTCATAGAAGAACAGAGCGACAGTTTTTTAGTTACAACAAAGATGCATTACCAGCAGTAAAGAGTGAGAAACGTTTATGTAGGGAACATTTGGAGTACTTTATATGCAAACATGGTGAGAAAACCCCCGATGGAAAAAGGAGAAGAACTGAGACGACATATACAGATGACGAGAGGAAAGAGACAATATTGCATCATACCCCTCGCTTGTGTAAAGAAACTATTAACATGTATGTAGATGCTATTTTCAGTAAAGAGTTGATGGTTACTCTGTCTGCTATCATGAAATTTTTGGTTACTGAAAAAGCTTTATCTTCTTTGATTAACTTGCGATTGACTCAGACTTTATTCAACATTTGTACTCTGGTAGAAAATGACCAACCTTTTGATATGACTGTTTTGCGGGATGATTTAAAGGAAATTTATCTAGTATATCAATCCACACAGACCAAAAGGGAACTTCAGATTGTGAACAATTTGTTTAAATATCTTGTATATCAAGTTCTGTCCATACATCAGCATGATAATAATACTTTACCACCTCAGAATGTAGCATTGTATAATCCTGTTAAGAACGGACGGGCATATTATTTCACAAAAGAAGCTTCCCAGTTGAGGCATATGCCAACATATTCAGAGAAAGAGACTGATGGGGAAAAGGAAGCTACTACATGTACAAAGTACTCTTATGCTAAGTCCAGCAAAAGTGGCAGCACATATTTGTTTCTTGTTTTTGATCCATTTCATTACGGTCATTGTTATGGTTTCCATATGATTTTAAATGAAGGGCCAAAGGATGCTTTTGCTCCCCCTTTTCTTTACATGAAGAAAGCTCCAAAGGAGATATTTTATGATAATAGTTGCAAGTTAGAAGAATATGCATTAAACAGAGAGCCCAAGTTTTGGTCACGGACACGGTTTTTCCATGATATTTTCCATGGTTTTAGTCATAAGTGCCCATTTACATATGATTCACGCCGTGTACCTTATTTGTCACATGTTAATTCTGAGATCTGTGAACAGTTTAATTCTTATATCAAAAAAATTCAAGTTAGTGGCCGGTTTATGAGCCAAACTCATTTTATCTTTTATTTGCAATTTTTTATTCATCTGTGGAATGTTAAGAAAAAAAAAGATTATGAGGAGCAGATGAAAGTTGTTAGGGGGCTTTGTTGTGGTGGGTATTAGTTTCCGAATACTTAAGAGAATAACTTTAGACAGCCTATACCTTTCATATGCATCTATGTCCAATGTATAATGTTAAGGTAAAAATCTTAAAGCCCATTGATATGTCAACCCAGAATGTTTATGGTGTAACTATACAGACTGTGGAGAACTCGGAATGAGTAATGGGGCATGTACATCCCATAATTAATCTCAGCATATATGGTTAGCTAAATACATAGCTGTGGGAACGACAAGTTATCAACGATTGTTAATGCCTGGTTGCCTGAAGAATGTTGGTGTTTAGCCGGACAATGTCATTGATTTATCTGCTAATTATGAGGTAACGCTGACTGAGACATAATTTGTTGAAATAGTACCATAATAAGCCAGAAACATGTGTATGTCAGGTATTCCAAGTGTCCCTCGCTCTGACCCTGCTGATTGCAAAAAAGCAGTAAGACACTGGCGGATATACAATGCCAGGCTGATGTTAAAATAATTATGTATACAAACCTAGGTATATGTTATAAGTAGCCTGGGAAAGATAGACAGGTCAAGTTCAAATGGTGACAGGTTAAGTTCAATGTATCTCATCAAAAGTTTAACTTGAACATCTAGACTATGTACATGTGATAGTCAAGTCTGTATAATAAAGTTTATCCATCTAACTGACATCACGTTTGTCATTCCATGGTATTTTCAATAGAACCTGTCTTTAATTACACAGATATTCTGACTTCCTAACCCAACTACGAATAAACTGGTGGTATTCAATTATGTAATTCGGAGCCAGCCTCGCATATAAGCCGGCCCCGTTTATAAGCTGGGTCAATTACCCTATAGAAATCATTATAAGCTTGGGCTTATAGATGGGGAAATACGGTATATGAACATTGTAGTACACATACCAGTACCTACACCATACCACCAGCACATGCATACTGCACATAGTAGGACTATATGGGTGCTACTGCCAGTACTACAAGCCTATACTTAAGGAGTGATTTTTTTAACAACTGAGGGGGGGGGGGGGTTTTCGGGCATAGCGGAGCGGCTCGAAATCTTTTAAACCCCTCCCCCTGTCGAGGGGTTAGCTTCTTTTTTTAACAATTTTTTTTTTGTAAAGAAAGCTATTTTAGCAGTAAAATGTCTTAAATGTTATTAAAAATGGCCAAATGATGATTGACCCAGTGCACTGGCAGTAAAGTAAGTATGATGATGATTGAACCAGTACCCTTATAGTGCAGTTAGTGCTATGGTGATTGACCCAGCATCCTTATAGTGCTTAAGCTCTACATACACAATCACAGGTGACATACCGATATTGAAGACAATAGTTTCAAGGCACTATTACTTTGTCGCCCTTAATTCATGTCTGATAGATGATTAAAACAGAAAAAGAATAAACTTACCTTGCATGTGGTAGCGTCCATTGTTGTGGAAAACTGCAGGTTCACCCTCACTTATGATCACAGAGTCAGGCTTGATTTCACTGAAATTATAAATGCAGGTTGATTTTAATAGGGTCTCGTCAGTATAGGGTCTAGTAAAGGCAAGGGCTGGGGTAAATATGTCAAACCAAAACAATGTGTCCCCTTTCTAGCAAAATATCCTGCAAGTTATTTTACCCTTTGAGGACGGATATCTCTAAAAGATGACATTTTTTCATGATGCACCTATGGCAAGGCAGCCCTGCGGAGTAACTCGTTGGTGCTGCATTGGTGCATCATGCCGCAAGAGGCACGTGGGGACGAACCTGCGGAGTCACTAGACGCTGCCCACTCTGTGCGTAATCTTAAGAAGCCCACTTTTCCCGTAATCTTAATAATGAATCCCCACCTTTCCCGTAATCTTAATAACGAAACTCAATCTAGTCTTGATAGGGAGGCTCTGCCCCCCGACCCCCGTTCTTCTTTTCCTTTTTTTCCCTTCTTTAATAATGGTCAGTACTATTAAGACTTTAAGATTACGCCAGAAGTGGGGATTTAAGATTACGCACAGAATGGGTGGCATCTAGCAGGGGCGGATCCAGGATTTTGAAAAGGGGGGGGTCCACCCCAGAAGTATAAGGTTTAATACACCTAAATTATCAGCGCTACGGGCGTTAGAAGTGACATGTTTAGATAACTTTAGGGGGTTTGGGGGCATGCCCCCAAGGGTGAGAAATTTTAGAAAATATAGATGCCAATTGGTGCAATTTGAAGCGCCCCGGTCTAACCCAAGGTTGAGAAAATGTTGAAAATAATTATATTTGTCAATTGATGCACTTTATAGCATTTTGGAAATGTAGATGTCAATTGATGCAATACATAGTATTCTGGTTAGCCCCAAGCCTGAGAAAATTTTGAAAATATAGATGTCAATTGATGCAATTTAAAGCAGTGTGGTGTACTCCAAGGCTGAGAAAATGTTTGAGAAAGGTTGAAAATATATTTGACAATTGATGCACTTTATAACATTCTGGTGAACCCCAAGGTTGAGAAAATTTTGAAAATATAAATGTCAATTGATGCAATTTATAGCATTCTAGTGTACTCCAAGGCTGAGAAAATGTTGAAAATATATTTGACAATTGGTGCACTTTATAGCATTCTGGTGAACCCCAAGGTTGAGAAAATGTTGATAATATAGATGTCTATTGATGTTATTTATAGCATTCTGATGTACTCCAAGGCTGAGAAAACCTTGAGGAAATAAATGTTGATTGATGCAATTTAAAACATTCTGGTATACCCAAAGTTGAGAAAATGTTGAAAATATAGATGTGAATTGATGCACTTATAGCATTCTGGTATACCCCAAAGTTAGAAGGTAGATATCCAGGGGTAGCTGTCCTGTCAGCAGTTGACCTCCCTTAGTCAAAATCATATAAGTGTTAACAGGCTGGGAGTAACGTGCCTCTACATGGGTGCCCACAATTTTGACCTTGTCGCCGTGTCGGATTTAAGCAAAAGTCACTGTCACTGTGTCAATTTTTAGGTATGTAAGAACTTAGACATACAAGTTCTTTGTGTGTACACTGACTTTCCGGTGGACATCCTTATGGGTCTACATAAAGGGGGAAGAGGTCTGGACCCCCTTGAATCTGTCCCTTTTTCAGGTAGATGCTGCCATTTCTAAGTGCACATCTGGGAGTGGACATCTGGGAGTTCAGAAAATTTTGAAAATATAGATACCAATTGGTACACTCTAGAGCATTCTGGTCTACTCCAAGGGTGAGAAAATTTTGAAAACATTGATGTCAATTGATGCACTTTATAGCACATTTGGGGGTGGACATCAGGGATGGGCCAAAAGGGGGGGGTCCACCCTCGGCAAAGTCTATTTGAACAGCCTTATGGGCGGACCAAAAGGGGGGGGTCCGGACCCCCAGGACCCCCCCCCTGGATCCGCCCCTGCAGTCTAGTTACTCCGCAGGTTCGTCCCTTGTTGCCCACAAGAGGCTTGAATAGGGCTCCAGACGGGGGGGGGGGGGGGTGTGGTTGCTGTGTCACTTATCGATTTTAAGAAATGCCAATGTCCCTTGCCGATTTAAAGAAAAGGGTCTTGTCACTTGTCACTGACACTGTGAAAATGTCACCAGGTCTCATGTCAGTTGTCGATTTTAAGGAATGCCAATGTCATTTGTCCATAATGGTAGGGGGCCCTTGATGGGGAGGGGCCCCATGTCCCATGTCGATTTTAAGAAATGTCACTGCAGATGGGTCAAAAGCCCGGGGGGGTACTCAATTTTTTTTTGACACGGGTGTGCGGCTGGCCCTTTGACAACCCTTACCCTTGGTGAGGGGGATTTTGGTCAGAAGTGACCCTTGCTGAGGGGGATTTTGGACAAAAGTGCCTAGGTTTTAGCAATTTTCCCCGAGTAGTCGGCCTTGCTGCAAAGAATTTTGGCAAAATGTGACCCTTTTTGGTGGGATTTAATTGGGATCTCCGAAAAGTGACTCTTGGTGAGGGGAATTTGGGGGAAAATTGACCCTTGGTGAGGGTGATTTTGGTGAAAAGCAGACCCTTGGTGAGGGGGATTTTGCTCAAAAAGTGCCCTTCCCAGCTGCACACCTGTGTATACAAAATATATGAAGTGCCCCCCCCCCCCCCCGGTCAAAAGCGACCTTGGCTGTTTTTGGACTTTCCACCTAAGGCAATAATATAAGCGACCTGGCGACTTTAGCCTTAGGACAAAAGTTACAATAGGACATAGGGTCCAAAAAAGCGACTTTTCGACCTTGACCCCTTAATTTCGACGACTTCCCGACCTCAAGGGGGGACCCCGGGGGGGGGGGGGCACTGTCGTATATATATGGGGGTGGATGGCTAAATTCGACATGGCGGCATGGCCATTTCTTAAATGCGACATGGAGCTTAGTGACATGAGGAAAAAAATAAGTGACATGACATTGGGCGTTTCTTAAATTCGACATGGGACAAGAGAGGATGTTAAAGGTGACATGGAACATGGGCATTATAGTGACAGGTGACATGGCCAATTCTTAAAATCGACATGTGACGTGGGGACCCCCCCCCCCCCCCATCTATACCCCCATATATGGATACCATGTGCGCACATCACCATGAATTAAGACCCTTTTACCGGCCAGTGGGGCCCAAAAGGCACCCCTTTCCCGGGATTCTGTGTACGCACATGGCTACTATAGGCCTGGATCATATAGGGAGTGGCCCTCTGTACCCCTACAAATGGCCATGTCGCCATATCGATTTTGCGAAATGCCCCATGTCCCTATCTCTTTTTTTCTGTCACTAAGGACAAAAAACAGCCCATGTTGTTGGGTCGAATTGTAAGGGTCTAGGGCAATTAGTAGGGCCACATCATTTAGCACTGCATGCATGCACACACGAGGCCGAGACCCAAGATACCCGCCCACATGTAGTGAGCGATAATATAAGGATTACTTATATGGTCCAAAGAAAACAATGTTTTGTACACATCAACGGTGATGGCAACTGGCTTGTGTTTGCTATGTACATCAAACGACATGTTATGATGGGTGTGGTGTAAGGGGCAAATGTTACATTGTGAATTAACATTTGAAAAAAGTCATATACCTGAAGCTTGACGAACAGGACATCTTCCCATGCCGTCGCATGTTGGTTCAGAGGAGGCTCTCCAGGGGGCGTTGCAACGTTGGAGCGTTCCCGAGCGTTCCCCGAACTATCTGCGGACATCTGTGCCCTTCGTTTTCCCGCCCGCGGTTTGACACGGAGCAGAAACGCGAGGTATTCCTTGTTAATGGCCCAGAGCCCCTATATAGAGAGAGTAGCTGTCCCGACTGCACTCTGACTGTTACTGGACGTGCAGTAAGATCTGCGGGTTTAAAACGAAGTTGATAGTGAATGGACTTTCTATATATAAAATGCATATTTTCTCACGGGAAATGGACGATTCACTCTACTGTCAATTTGCTGTATTGTCAATTCGCTCTACTAGATGATTTGCCCGGGCATTTGCCCTACATGATTCACTCTACTTTCTGTATGATTAACATGATTCGCCCTAGACTGGGGCTCTGGATGGGGGGTCCCATGTCGAATGTCAATCTTAAAAAATGGTCATGTCGCATGTCAATGTCGCTTTAATGATTGATGCCCATATCCCATGTCGATTTTAACAATTGCTCATGTTGCCTGTCACTATATTTTTTTGGCCTCATGTCACATGTCACTAGGCCTCATGTCGATTGTCGATTGTAAGAAATAGCCATGTCGCCATGTCGAATTTGGTGGTCCAGACCCATTACACTAGTCACAGGCTAGTGGTTGTGCACAGCCCCCCCCCCCCCCCCCCCCCCGCCCAGGTTGGAAGGTCGCCATATTTTTTTTTTACCAGTTTTGCTGTAGACTTATTTTTCTAAAGGTCGCTCTTTACCCCTTTGGAGCCACGTAGTGTAAAGTCTGAGGATGGAAGTGACAGCAGAGGGGTTTTCGGCGACCTGGCGACCTGGCCGCTGGCGACCTGGGCTGTTTTCCAGGCAACTTTTCGAACTGGTACCATAATTAAAGCGACTTGGCCACCTTTGGACAAATTTAGTTATAGTAAAAATATTCTAAAAAAGCAACTTAATTTCAGCGACTTAACGACCTGAGGGGGGAGAGGGACCCCTCTGCACCCCCATGGAACTTACTGCTCTGAGCAGCGGGAGCAGAGGGTTCTAAGAAGGAAAAAAAAATTCGGGGGCTGGGGTGGTAGAGCCCCCCATAATACACGCATTAACAAGGCTATCCTACTACATAGGCCTATGTTAAAAATATTAACAATTTTAAGCTTAAAAATAGGGCATTCCTAGTTCTGCACCATTCCCCAGCATACATATCTACATAACCGCTGGGTCTATGACAATATAACTTACAAATTCTGATTCCTTGGTCATTTTTTACATAAGCCTGTAGATATGGTTAATATTGGAAAGGGGAAAGCAGCCGAGAATAGAATATCAAAATGTCTCACATATAGCCTACTATAGTGACCCGCGGGAACTAGTTACGGCTTGTAACTCTCAGTAGGGCGCCGGGGCTGTCTGAGAGTTACGTAGAGAAGAGTCAGTTTTCTACTGGTTGTCCTTATGTCAACAAACCATGTAGATTTCTGCACTCAATCAAGACAGGCCATGAGTGGCCCTTCATGCTACTTAGGGCCTTAATTAAGTATGGCGAAATCTACAATGTTGTAATTATAGGCATGTCTAGACCAATTGAGGGGTGGCATTACTGCTGTAAAGAGGTCATGCCTGTACAGACTACCCTCTTCAAAGTGCTATAATATGTAGAAATTATAAATAAATCACAATTGTTAAAAACATAGCATGGTAGAGGACAGTTATAAGAATCCACCTGTGTAATTTCAGCCCAGAAATACGTTTATTGAGCCCAGGGGAGTGCGAATTAAACCAACCTCGCATTTGGGCTAAAATTCCAGAGCTTTTCAGACCCTAAACTTCTACACCCACAGCAGTGCGCTGCGGCCATGGGTGTAAGCAGGCTACACTAGCGGGAACGGGCGGCGACGGTGTTATCCCTAGTCTACTGCAGGGGAGTAGAGGCCCACATTCCGGGTCCACATTCCAGGGGAGCAGTAGGGCGAATCATCCAACCCCATATAGGTCGAGTTACATATACTTGGTTTTTCTATTTATATGGGAGGTGCAGTGGGCAAACAAACCATTGGACTATGACATTTAGGTAGGGTGACTCTAAATCAGCCAGTTATATATAGATATAGATAGATATATGTGCATCATTAGGTACACATGATCACATACAGTAATTACAATACATTGTATAATAAACCCTGTAGATCACTATACCCCAGATGCAATTAAAAATAGAGTTTAATGTAATAACCCTGGTGTGTGGGTATCATGGTGCAGTTACCTAACCACGTATAGCCTGTGTTTGCCCACACTGTGACGTAGCAGAGCTGTATATGTAACTCGACCTATTCCTGCCGTGGGGTAGAGTGAATGGTACAGGGGGTAGGAAGAATCATCCAGAAAAGGTGTAGGGTGAATCATCTAGGGCGAAAAGACGGATGCACTGTCGGGTTTTAAAGTCTCAAGTTCCGTCTGTAAAAAATGTGTACATTTCAACCTGCCATGGACATATGGCCCTACACCCATAGGTTGTACCCCCAGCGCTTATACACAACTTAAACAGCTCACAGTGGATACTATATATATATATATATATATATATATATATATATATATATATATATATATATATATATATATATATATATATATATATTGCCTTCATGTGACCCCTTTCCCCAAAAAATTGCCTAAAAAGCACCCCTTTTCCCCTTCCCAAGGGTCGTCGCATAGGGCCCAAAAACAAACCCACTTTGGTTCCCCTTCAGGTGATGCTCACACAATTACTAGAGGACCACCACCCCCCACCCCCAGGCCCAACTCCCCCCCCTTCTCCCTGAGCGATGACGGATGCACTACCCATGTAAAGTAGGCCTAAATGGGGCGGTTCCGTTGATAATCGTTATGCGTATCGCGCCGCGTACGGTTACGCGCTCCAGTCGCGTACGGTCACGCGTCTTACATGAGTGCCATGAGTGACCCGCTCCTGTCGCCCTGACGCTCCCTCCCGCCCCCCCCCCCCCCCCCCTCCCGCGCCCGGCCCTCATACACTAACGTTCCGGGGTATGGCTGTTGTGACCCGTGCCACCTCTATCCATAGTCCGACTGTATACAGGTGGCTGGATGTTTTCCAGGCGACCTCCCGGCCGACCTGTTGCATCGCCTACAGGGTTGTAGTAGCATCCGCAGGGTTGTAGTAGAAATTGAGTGTGTGACTGCATCACAAATGACTCTGGGTCGGGGGATAATGCAGTATTAAAGAGGAAAAGTGACTAAGATCACAGCTTCCTGGCAAACAAAGTCCAAACCAAAAGTCCCGACCCAAAGTCACGACCCCCGTAACTCTGTTACAAAGAATTTAGCTTATAACGAACATATTTTACCCAGTACCCAGGGGGTGTTCATTTATTAATTACAGGGGGGTGGTGGGTTTGGGGGGGGGGGCGTAAAAAATTTCGAGCCCTCCAGTGGGGGGGGGGGGGGGGCGTAACAAATTCTGACCCCTCTTGAGGGGGGGGCCGTAAAAATGTAAGCCCCTTTTATAGCAAAAAAACCCGCGCGTTACTATAGCTCAAAGGGGTGGGCCGAAAATTGTCGGTGCCTTCGGTGGGGGCGGGGGGCGCAAAACCTTCCATGCGCTCTCAAGGGGGGCGTACAATTTTTTCGCCCCTCTGCGCGAAATCTCACCACCACCCCTGTAATTAATAAATGAACACTCCCTTATAGGGCAATTAGCGCTATGATGATTGACCCCGTACCCTCATAGTGCAGTTAGTGTAATGATGATTGACCCAGTGCACTGACAGTGCAGTAAGTGCAATGATGATCGACCCAGTACCCTTATAGTGCAGTTAGTGCAATGATGATTGACCCAGCATCCTTATAGTGCAGCTAGTGACACTTCACTATACAGAAATATGACAGGGGTTAGATACGTGACACTTAACTATACAGAAATATGACAGGGGTTAGATACGTGACACTTAACTATACAGAAATATGACAGGGGTTAGATACGTGACACTTAACTATACAGAAATATGACAGGGGTTAGATACGTGACACTTCACTATACAGAAATATGACGGGGGTTAGATACGTGACACTTCACTATACAGAAATATAACAGGGGTTAGATACGTGACACTTCACTATACAGAAATATAACAGGGGTTAGATACGTGACACTTAACTATACAGAAATATGACTGGGGTTAGATACGTGACACTTCACTATACAGAAATATAACAGGGGTTAGATACGTGACACTTCACTATACAGAAATATAACAGGGGTTAGATACGTGACACTTCACTATACAGAAATATAACAGGGGTTAGATACGTGACACTTCACTATACAGAAATATAACAGGGGTTAGAGGTGGTACCACCCTAAATGCCTAGTCGGGCCTCGGAAAAATCAAAGTCACACACCTTGGGTCTAATAATTGAAATACTTAAAATTCCCTGAGAGCTAAGCCAAATATACAATGTTTTAGCTATTGAAATGGAGAAAATCATACAATAGGCCCAAAATAAAAAAGTCAGCCTAGATTTAGTATTGTAACGAATGTGGGGCGGTGTTTTCCGGTGGGTGTCCACCGGGAAACGTCCGGTGGACTGATGACGTCACAGTCACGTGTTCTGGACTATAAAAGGGCACTCTGTCAGGTGGGGTGGGCAGACCTAGTCCAGACAGCAGAGCAGCAACATCGACCTATGTGATTGGATTGATGATTGATGTACAAGTTATCTGAGACACAAATAAAGTCTTATCAACTGTAGCAGCCTGCCTTCCTGTGATCCTTCCTGTGTATGCGACCAAGTTTTATCACATTGGTGACAACGGTATGGATTGAATTCATGCTCAAAACATGACGTCGCAAAGAAATGATGTTGGGCCAACGTTGGCCCAACGTCAAGACGTTGGCCCAACGTCAGTTTTTTTACGTTGTGCCAACGTCAGATGACATTGTACCAACGTCTAGCCAACCAAATTTAGAGCCTAAAACCAATGATGTTCCAACATATATTTTCCAACATTGGCCTCAGTGCATGAATACTATATATGGCCATTTCACCCCTCCTCTGTTTACATTGTACCCATCAAATATTTAGCCTGGACTATAAAAAAACACCTCCAGATTACTATGATCCCAAATAAGCATACATTTAATACTTTTACCCCCACCCTGAGGTCCGAATTCCCAAAATAACAAATTTTCTGAGGGACCATTTGGCCATTCTACCCGGAAGTGGCGGATTTAGGGTGGTACCACCTATATACATGACACTTCACTGTATAGACATATGACAAGGGTTAGATCCGTGACACTTCACTATACATAAATATGACAGGGGTTAGATACGTGACACTTCACTGTAAAGACTTATGACAGGGGACCTATGCTGAATACCTTGACCTATACTAAGAACCCTTATGTTACCTAATATTGACCTTGACCTATGCTGAGTACCTTGATCTTCCCTAATATTGACCTTGACATACCCTGAGAACCCGTATGTTGCCTAACATTGACCTTGACCTATCCTGAAAACCCTAATGTTACCGAATATTGACCTTGACCTATGCTGAGTACCTTGATCTTCCCTAATATTGACCTTGACCTCTGCTGAATACCTTGTTCCCCTATATATAAAACGGCAATATTTGGGACCAGCGAACCACCCCATTGAATTAGGCCTATTTGCTCGCCGGGAACAGATAAACCAAAAGAGGCTATGTCCAAGTATGTTTTTTTTTCAAAGGTAACTCGTTTTTTTCTTTCATTTTACTTCAAATAATATTTACAGCATCTCGCATACAATAAATGTTCTCCCTATAATAGTAATCCAATTGTATTTAAAAGAAAAACGATATATGATACACATACTCTTGCACAGAGTGCCTGGCGACAAGAGACAAAGAATTTTACAGTTGTCCACCATTGTTTTGGCGATTAGATTGGCATTAGAATAAGATTATTACATACAAATATAGACCAAACATAACGGAATTACACAGTAGATATCCATATGATCACCCTCTTTGAATATGATATTAAAACAAGTTATAATAATCGAGATATATGTACCTAAACTATTGAACCGTAAGCCTCCGAGAGAATATGCCTGGAGAGTGAGTGCACCAGGTAGTCAAGGACGCTTTACTATGGTGACGTGACCAGGGCGATCTAGGGCATTGGGACGCCGCTGTTGGGCGTTATTCGCCAATCTACTTCCAGTTGGCGTGCCGGGCAGCCCACGCTGGGTCTCACAAGGGGCGTGTGGGGGGGGGGGGGGGGGGGGGGGGTATGTAGGCCTAGGTGGAGGGAGGGGAGGGGGAGAAGGAATAATGGGGGGGGGAGGTGATGCGCCTATCTAGACTATGCCCCCCACTCACAATCCCGGCCCCCGAAGGCTGAATACCTTGTTCTTTCCTAATATTGACCTTTTCCTTTCCTGGGAACCTTTATGTCCCTAAAATTGACCTTGACCGATGCTCCCTTATATTGACCTTTCTCCTACGCTGAGTACCCTAATGTTACTTAATATTGACCTTGACCTATCCTGGGAACATTTATGTTCCCTTATATTGATCTTGACCTATCCTGAGCACTCTTAATGTCCCTAATATTGACCTTGACCTATGCTGAGAACCCTGATGTTCCCTAATATTGACCTTGACCTATCCTGTGGACCCTTATGTTACCTAATATTGACCTTGACCTATGCTGAGTTCCTTGATCTTCCCTAATATTGACCTTGACATACCCTGAGAAGCCTTATGTTACCTAAGATTGACCTTGACCTATCCTGAAAACCCTTATGTTACCTAATATTGACCTTGACCTATGCTGAGTACCTTGATCTTTCCTAATATTGACCTTTTCCTATCCCGGGAACCTTTATGTCACCTAATATTGACCTTGAACTATTTTGAGGATCCTTATGCTCCCTAATATTGACCTTGACCTCTGCTGAATACCTTGTTCCTTCCTAATATTGACCTTTTCCTATCCTGGGAACCTTTATGTCCCTAATATTGACCTTGACCGATGCTGAGTACCTTGATCTTCCCTAATATGCTGAGTACCCTTATATTCCCTAATATTGACCTTGACCTATCCTGTGGACCCTTATGTTACCTAATATTGACCTTGACCCATGCTGAGTACCTTGATCTTCCCTAATATTGACCTTGACATACCCTGAGAACCCTTATGTTACCTAATATTGACCTTGACCTATCCTGAGAACCCTTATGTTACCTAATATTGACCTTGACTTATCCTGAGAACCCTAATGTTACCTAATATTGACCTTGACCTATGCTGAGTACCTTGATCTTCCCTAATATTGACCTTGACATACCCTGAGAACCCTTATGTTACCTAATATTGACCTTGACCTATCCTGAGAACCCTGATGTTACCTAATATTGACCTTGACCTATCCTGAGAACCCTAATGTTACCTAATATTGACCTTGACCTATGCTGAGTACCTTGATCTTCCCTAATATTGACCTTGACATACCCTGAGAACCCTTATGTTACCTAATATTGACTTTGACCTATCCTGAAAACCCTTATGTTACCTAAGATTGACCTTGACCTATCCGGAGTACCCTTATGCTCCCTAATATTGACCTTGACCTCTGCTGAGTACCTTGATCTTCCCTAATATTGACCTTGTCCTATCCTGGGAACCTTTATGTCACCTAATATTGACCTTGACCTATCCTGTGGACCCTTATGTTACCTGATATTGACCTTGACCTATGCTGAGTACCTTGATCTTCCCTAATATTGACCTTTTCCTATCCTGGGAACCTTTATGTCCCTAATATTGACCTTGACCTCTGCTGAATACCTTGTTCCTTCCTAATATTGACCTTTTCCTATCCTGGGAACCTTTATGTCCCTAATATTGACCTTGACCGATGCTGAGTACCTTGATCTTCCCTAATATTGACCTTGACATACCCTGAGAACCCTTATGTTACCTAATATTGACCTTGACCTATCCTGAGAACCCTTATGTTATCTTCCCTAATATTGACCTTGACATACCCTGAGAAGCCTTATGTTACCTAATATTGACCTTGACCTATCCTGAAAACCCTTATGTTACCTAATATTGACCTTGACCTATCCTGAGAACCCTAATGTTACCTAATATTGACCTTGACCTATGCTGAGTACCTTGATCTTCCCTAATATTGACCTATCCTGGGAACCTTTATGTCACCTAATATTGACCTTGACCTATCCTGTGGACCCTTATGTTACCTGATATTGACCTTGACCTATGCTGAGTACCTTGATCTTCCCTAATATTGACCTTTTCCTATCCTGGGAACCTTTATGTCCCTAATATTGACCTTGACCTCTGCTGAATACCTTGTTCCTTCCTAATATTGACCTTTTCCTATCCTGGGAACCTTTATGTCCCTAATATTGACCTTGACCGATGCTGAGTACCTTGATCTTCCCTAATATTGACCTTGACATACCCTGAGAAGCCTTATGTTACCTAATATTGACCTTGACCTATCCTGAAAACCCTTATGTTACCTAATATTGACCTTGACCTATCCTGAGAACCCTAATGTTACCTAATATTGACCTTGACCTATGCTGAGTACCTTGATCTTCCCTAATATTGACCTTGACATACCCTGAGAACCCTTATGTTACCTAATATTGACTTTGACCTATCCTGAAAACCCTTATGTTACCTAATTTTGACCGTGACCTATCCTGGGAACCTTTATGCTCCCTAATATTGACCTTAACCTCTGCTGAGTACCTTGATCTTCCCTAATATTGACCTTGTCCTATCCTGGGAACCTTTATGTCACCTAATATTGACCTTGACCTATCCTGTGGACCCTTATGTTACCTGATATTGACCTTGACCTATGCTGAGTACCCTGATCTTCCCTAATATTGACCTTGACATACCCTGAGAACCCTTATGTTACCTAAGATTGACCTTGACCTATCCTGAAAACCCTTATGTTACCTAATTTTGACCTTGACCTATGCTGAGTACCTTGATCTTCCCTAATATTGACCTAGTCCTATCCCGGGAACCTTTATGTCACCTAATATTGACCTTGAACTATTTTGAGGATCCTTATGCTCCCTAATATTGACCTTGACCTCTGCTGAATACCTTGTTCCTTCCTAATATTGACCTTTTCCTATCCTGGGAACCTTTATGTCCCTAATATTGACCTTGACCGATGCTGAGTACCTTGATCTTCCCTAATATTGACCTTGTCCTATCCTGGGAACCTTTATGTCACCTAATATTGACCTTGACCTATCCTGTGGACCCTTATGTTACCTGATATTGACCTTGACCTATGCTGAGTACCTTGATCTTCCCTAATATTGACCTTGACATACCCTGAGAAGCCTCATGTTACCTAATATTGACCTTGACCTATCCTGAAAACCCTTATGTTACCTAATATTGACCTTGACCTATCCTGAGAACCCTAATGTTACCTAATATTGACCTTGACCT
Organism: Harmothoe impar; assembly: GCA_947462335.1. Classification (NCBI taxonomy): domain Eukaryota; kingdom Metazoa; phylum Annelida; class Polychaeta; order Phyllodocida; family Polynoidae; genus Harmothoe; species Harmothoe impar. The sequence goes on from CANHQG010000037.1 coordinate 100,890, forward strand.
ATGCTGAGTACCTTGATTTTCCCTAATATTGACCTTGACATACCCTGAGAACCCTTATGTTACCTAATATTGACTTTGACCTATCCTGAAAACCCTTATGTTACCTAATTTTGACCGTGACCTATCCTGAGTACCCTTATGCTCCCTAATATTGACCTTGACCTCTGCTGAGTACCTTGATCTTCCCTAATATTGACCTTGTCCTATCCTGGGAACCTTTATGTCACCTAATATTGACCTTGACCTATCCTACGGACCCTTATGTTACCTGATATTGACCTTGACCTATGCTGAGTACCCTGATCTTCCCTAATATTGACCTTGACATACCCTGAGAACCCTTATGTTACCTAAGATTGACCTTGACCTATCCTGAAAACCCTTATGTTACCTAATATTGACCTTGACCTATGCTGAGTACCTTGATCTTCCCTAATATTGACCTAGTCCTATCCCGGGAACCTTTATGTCACCTAATATTGACCTTGAACTATTTTGAGGATCCTTATGCTCCCTTATATTGACCTTGACCTCTGCTGAATACCTTGTTCCTTCCTAATATTGACCTTTTCCTATCCTGGGTACCTTTATGTCCCTAATATTGACCTTGACCGATGCTGAGTACCTTGATCTTCCCTAATATTGACCTTGACATACCCTGAGAACCCTTATGTTACCTAATATTGACCTTGACCTATCCTGAGAACCCTTATGTTACCTAATATTGACCTTGACCTATCCTGAGAACCCTAATGTTACCTAATATTGACCTTGACCTATGCTGAGTACCTTGATCTTCCCTAATATTGACCTTGACATACCCTGAGAACCCTTATGTTACCTAATATTGACCTTGACCTATCCTGAGAACCCTTATGTTACCTAATATTGACCTTGACCTATCCTGAGAACCCTAATGTAACCTAATATTGACCTTGACCTATGCTGAGTACCTTGATCTTGCCTAATATTGACCTTGACATACCCTGAGAAGCCTTATGTTACCTAATATTGACCTTGACCTATCCTGAGAACCCTTATGTTACCTAATATTCACCTTGACCTATCCTGAGAACCCTAATGTTACCTAATATTGACCTTGACCTATGCTGAGTACCTTGATCTTCCCTAATATTGACCTTGACATACCCTGAGAACCCTTATGTTACCTAATATTGACTTTGACCTATCCTGAAAACCCTTATATTACCTAATTTTGACCGTGAGCTATCCTGAGTACCCTTATGCTCCCTAATATTGACCTTGACCTCTGCTGAGTACCTTGATCTTCCCTAATATTGACCTTGTCCTATCCTGGGAACCTTTATGTCACCTAATATTGACCTTAACCTATCCTGTGGACCCTTATGTTACCTGATATTGACCTTGACCTATACTGAGTACCCTGATCTTCCCTAATATTGACCTTGACATACCCTGAGAACCCTTATGTTACCTAAGATTGACCTTGACCTATCCTGAAAACCCTTATATTACCTAATATTGACCTTGACCTATGCTGAGTACCTTGATCTTCCCTAATATTGACCTAGTCCTATCCCGGGAACCTTTATGTCACCTAATATTGACCTTGAACTATTTTGAGGATCCTTATGCTCCCTAATATTGACCTTGACCTCTGCTGAATACCTTCTTCCTTCCTAATATTGACCTTTTCCTATCCTGGGAACCTTTATGTCCCTAATATTGACCTTGACCGATGCTGAGTACCTTGATCTTCCCTAATATTGACCTTGACATACCCTGAGAAGCCTTATGTTACCTAATATTGACCTTGAACTATCCTGAAAACCTTTATGTTACCTTGACCTATCCTGAGAACCCTAATGTTACCTAATATTGACCTTGACCTATGCTGAGTACCTTGATTTTCCCTAATATTGACCTTGACATACCCTGAGAACCCTTATGTTACCTAATATTGACTTTGACCTATCCTGAAAACCCTTATGTTACCTAATTTTGACCGTGACCTATCCTGAGTACCCTTATGCTCCCTAATATTGACCTTGACCTCTGCTGAGTACCTTGATCTTCCCTAATATTGACCTTGTCCTATCCTGGGAACCTTTATGTCACCTAATATTGACCTTGACCTATCCTGTGGACCCTTATGTTACCTGATATTGACCTTGACCTATGCTGAGAACCCTTATAAATGTTTTTCTAGCCCCTCCCGGGGTCGAAATCAGCCCCTTGAAGCATAGTAACATGCAGGCTTTTTTGCTCAAAACAGGTCAGAGGGGTCCAAATTTTTACATTATATCCCCCCACCTTGTCAAGGGGATGACATTTTTTTGCCCCTCCCCCCCAAAAGACACTTCCCCCCTGTTTTAAAGAAATGATTTTTTACTCCACCCCCCTTCAGCATTTTGCGCCCTCCCTTGCTGTAAACTTCTCCCCCACTTGAACCATACTACCCTTGCTACCAGGGGGTGCAGAGGGGCCCCCCCTCAGATTGGAAAGTTGCCAAAATTAAGACCCCAAGGTCGCAAGGTCGTTTTTTTAGACCCTTTATCCTATGATCAATTTTGTGCAAAAGTTGCCAGGTAGCTTAAATTATTTCCCCAGGTCGAAAAGTCGGAAAACGGCCCAGGTCGCCAGGTCGCCGAAAACCCCTCTGCAGTCGCCTACAAGGGCGCATATTTATGGGGCTGCAGAGTCGGAAAGTCGCCGAAATTAAAGGCCCAATTAAGGTCGCAAAGTCGCTTTCTAAGACCATTTTTACTACACCCAAATAATATTATGTTCTAAAGTCGCAAGGTCTCTTAAATTATTGCACCAGGATCGCCAGGTAGGCCTATCCTGGAAAATAGCCCAGGTTGCCAGGTCGCTTTTAACCCCTCTGGAGCCACATTTAATATTAATTGCAGGAGGGGTGGTGAGATTCAATAATTTTTCAACGCCCTCCCCCCCCCAACTTGAGAGCGCGTAAGAACGTTTTGCACCCACCCCCCCTCGTCAAAGCGGCCAAAAAATGTTTGCTCCCCCCTTTGAACCATAGTAACGCGCAGGCTTTAACCGGTAGGCCTATGCTTAAAAGGGGCTGACATTTTTACGCCCCCCCTGGCCCCCTGTAACAACAGCGGGGTTGGTGAGATTTCGTGCGGAGCGCGTGAAATTTTTTCACTCCCCTTAGAGGGGTCGAAATTTTTACCCCCCCCCCCAGGCAGGCCGAAAATGTAGCATAGTAACGGGCGGGCTTTTTGCCTCAAAACACGTTTATGTCCCCCCCCCCCGAGGAGGGGTCTAAATTTTTCATCCCCCCCCCCCCCAGTCAAGGGGTCCAAATCCCCCCCCCCCCTCAAAATCCACCACCTCCCCCCCTGTTGTTAAATGAGCACTCCCTAACTAATGGCTCTAGACCCCAAAATGCGACATGAGGCCTAGTGACATGCGACATGAGGCTTAGTGAGAGTGGACATGGACATTTCTTGAATTGACATATGGGACATGAGCATTTTAAGCGACATAATATACCTATATATATATAGACATGCGACATGGTCATTTCTTAAATCCGACATGCGACATGGGGACCCCCCCATCAAGGGCCCCTAACTAATAAAGGAACACTCCCTCATGGAATGAACACTTTCGTACTATTGAAGAAACCCTATTGAATCTAGGCAAATTGTGGTATGTCACTGTGGCTCCAGAGAAGGAGGGGTCAAAAGCGACCTGGCGACCTAGCTCAGCTGTTTTCCGGGCGACCTGGTACAATACTAAAAGCGACTTGGCGACTTTTGAATAAATCTGTCTATAGCATAAATGGCCTGAAAGAGCAACTTTGTGACCTGGGGCCCTTGATTTCGGGGACTTTCCGACCTGAGGGGGGGGGGGGGACCCTCTACACTCCCCACTATGATAGAAGGGGGTGGAGAGGGTCCCCGGAGAGGGTCCCCCCCCCCCCCCCCCCCCCCCGAGTGACAATGTGCGCACATTTTCCCCGTAAACTCGGAACTGCCAATACCCCAATACCTAGTGGCCTCAAGGCTAAACTGCCGAGTTTTGCACGCACATAAGACGTCGTCAGTTCTATAGTGCCCCCCCCCCCCCTCCCCCAGCCCTCTAACTTGCCAGCTACAGGCTAGAGAAGATATAATATGGCCACAATGTACAAATAAACGGTGTGCTGCTAGGCAGAATCCACGCAGATCAGCCTGCTGTGGCCATTTTGAAAGAAAGTGGGTCGCCGCGCACGCGCGGCGACCCACTTTCTTGTAAGGTATACGCTGATTGGAGCGCATGATTTCGAGGAGAGCGCCTCTCTACATGCTCTTCCGGTCAGCATCTGTAAATTTGGACGTCTTCAACACTTGTCTTAAAAGAGTGTTTACTCAAAGAAAACATCGTTGACAACTCATCCAGGAAAGGTAGGAAACGTTTTGAATGTCCCCTGTGTAAAGTGCACCCGGTTTGTGAGAATTTAGATCGTGGAGTGACGACAAAATGAGACGAAACTCCATCGGCGTTTTTCGCGCGAAATCCCACGCCTCAATCCCACTCAGCTGCACTCAGTCTCAGTGGTCTCAGCGAGCGAGTGTCGGGGTGTGGGATTCTGTGAGTCGACTCTCAGTCTCACATTAGATGGGTTCCCTCCAATTTCTTGTTTGCAGGCCGTGAACGCAGATGTTTTACTTCTCAGAGAAGTTCTCTCAGGATTTGGTTATTTTAAAAAAATAAGGGGGTGGGGTCGCTGTGTGTCCCTTTAATAGGGAGTGCTCATTTTTTAACAACAGGGGGGGGGGGGGGGTAAAAAATTTGGACCCCTTGACCGGGGGGGGGGTTAAAAAATTTAGACCCCTCTTGGGGGTGGGGGCAGGGTTCCCACGTGTCATGGAGTGTCATGGAAAGTCATGGAATTCAATCTGAATTTTTTTGTGGGAACCCTGGGGGGGGGGGGGCTACAAAGGGGCGCGAACGTGCTCGATTTTCGCCCCGCCAGGGGGGGGGGGTAAAGAATTTCAACCCCTCTAGGGGGGGGGTGAAAAATTTTACACGCTCTGCGCGAAATCTCACCGCCCCCCCCCCCCCCCCGGTTGTTAAAAAATGAGCACTCCCTTAGGGAGTGTTCATTTATTGGTTACAGGGGAGGTGGTGGGTTGGGGGGGGTGTAAACATTTTCGAACCCTCCTGAGGGGGGGGGGGGCATAAAAAATTCTGACCCCTCTTGAGGGGGGGGGTAAAAATTTAAGCCCCTTTTTAGCAAAAAAAAGCAGCGTGTTACTATAGTTCAAAGGGGGGTGGGCGAAAAATTTTCGGCGCCCTCGGCGAGGGGGGGGCGCGAAAGGTTCCACATGCTCTTGAGGAAAAAAATTAATATGTAATATTAAAAAATTTCGCCCCTCCGCGCGAAATCTCACCACCCCCCCTGTAATTAATAAATGAACACTCCCTTAGTAGATGCAGAGGGCCCTCGGGTCGGAAAAGTCCTAGAAATAAATACCACAGGGCACCAGGTCGCAAAGTCAACTCTTTTAGAATATTTTGATATATTCTGGCAGGGTTCCCCCCCGTCAGTTAAAAGTCAGTTTTGTTTTATTTACTTTAAAAGTCAGTTAAATGTCAGTTAAAAATAAATTTCCATGTTTTGTCAGTTAATTTCCAGATTTTTGAGAAAATGTCAGTTAAAAGTCAGTTAAAAAAAAGTTTTCAGCAAAATTTACAGAATGCACAATTTGACTTTTAGATTTCAAAAAAATCTTGCGGTGGTTATACGCGAAATGCGAGTTATCCGCAGATTTTTTGGTACTAAACGTGTCAGTTAAAAGAATTTTTTGTCATTTAAAAGTTAAAAATCAGTTAAGGTTGATCGCTACTCATTGAATATGGACTCCTGCACAGCTCTCTGCGCATATAGCTTAAACCTGTCAGAATAAGCTAATATTAGAGAACTGGATGCATATATATGGACACTAAGCCATACTCAAGAATACGATGATTCCGAGCATAATTGAGCATTTTATTGCAAATTAAATATTTGATATATTTGGAGCCAGTGATATTTGCTATTTTTAACATAAATTAGAATATTGGAATTATTTAGCAATAAAACATTATCGAGATCGATATAGATCGATATAAATCTCATTGCTGTGCCAACAACCAAGGGCATAAGATGTTTACATTTTTGTCCTATTTTCTCAATATGTCCTATTTTCTCATATTTAGATATTGCTGAAGAATTATGCATTAAATTTGAATAATCGTCATACAACCATCACGTTTTTTCATACAAAGTTACATATTTGTACCATAATTTTATTTTTCCCTTTAATGGGCATAACCTAGGAGTATTTATGTGCAATATAAAATTAATGTGGGCATTGGTTCTCTAAGAAAAAAAATCATGAAAACTTCCTATTTTTTTGGCAAAACTAGAGAATACTTTTTTTCTTCAAAAATCTGTAATAAAAAAAAGTAGCTCGGGACCCCCCTATTTTTCTACATTTTCAATTTCTTTATGATCTAAACTACCCTGAGGCAAAAATTTAGGAAATTCTATGGATGAAAAGTTAAAGAGTAGCGGTCAACCTTAAAACTGTGACTGAAAAATAGTGGGAACCCTGTCTGGTGTAGCCAATAGGTGCCGGGGGGCTGGGGGCACAAATGTGCTTGCCCCACACCCAACTATTTTTGGAAACAAGTCTGGAGAACCAAAGAGCAAAGAATACTATGAGGGTCTACTGGCAGATTTCCTGTCCCACAGAAGCCCATGACGCCCCCTACTGGATGGAGTGTAAAGTCCACTTAGCCCACTCAAATCCGTTCACTCAGCTACAGATGAAACCACATTTCAGTTGCTGGAAAACGTTTTTTTTTGCCTCCATATATTTTGTCCATGGGTTTTTCTGATAATCCATGTTGAATTTAGAAGAAATCTAATTAGGAATAGTAGCTCCAGGGGGACAGGTGGTAACAGTGAACTGAACACTCCATCCACTGGGGTGGGGGGGGGGGGGGGGGGGCACCACAGGCCATACAATACCAGAAATCTGCAGTAATTCTATTTTTTTATCAACTATTACTCAAACTTTTTAAAGTTTACAGAATAATCAGAGTTGATGCATGTTCGAGGTACACTCCAAGCAAAATTATCACCCTTTAAAAAAATAATTTTTTGAGGTATTTATGAGGGACAATGCTAACATATGGGAGAACACCCAAGTGGACCCTCTTACTGTTATTTTCTCTTTGGAAGAACATTGTAGATTTAGAATGCCCTCAAATCTCGGGTCTAGAATACACCCATCTCAAGATGAAATTCCTGTAAATGTAGAATTTCAAAAATGGTTAATAAAAGCTATCTTAGAATAAACTTTCAGTCGTTCTAGTTGTGCCTATTACATGCAATATATTTTTGAAATACATTGTATGAAATATGAAGATAAATTTTGTTTGCCTCATGCAAAAATCCGCCACCCCACCCTCATTGTTGTTGAAAGTTAGCACTGCCTACAGTGCAAGCTATATGGTTCTGACGTCTCGTAACTGGTCATACGGGAGACACTGTATAGGGATATATAGTGCAGGTTATAATTTCTAAAAAAAAGAAGTGGAAATCCAGAGGTTTAGTTTGGGCCCAACATTGGGCTCCCTTTTACAGTTTCAGCCATAGTGATGACTTGCAAAAATAATCCAAAATGAATTCAAAATAATCTCAATGTACAGTCGTACAGCATGCCTACCCTATAGAGCACATCAGCATTCTAAACCCAGTGTGGCTGAGCGACAATACCTACAGCTCCCTGGTGAGAGGATCATGAACTAACCCACTGGTTAACAAACACAGCAGTGTTGCCGAAATAACGCCGGCACGCCGGCTTTTGCCGGCGTAGAATCTGAATGGCCGGCGTAGGGCCTTAGGACGCAGGCCACAATGGCCTGCCATGATCTAAGCTTTCTAATGGTGAAAGAATTTTTTAAATGGCCAATTAGAAGCGAAGATAAGGCCATTTTTGTATAATTGAATATTTTTTCAATTAGCTTTGCAGTAGTTATAAGTTATAATGAAGTTTATGAAAGTACCTTGAAATATCAAAATTCATATGGCCTGCGTGAAAAGGCCTGCGTAAGATGCCAAGACGCAGGCCACCTTGGCCTGCGTAGAGAAAAAGTTTTCGGCAACACTGCACAGTCTCCTTTAGGCCACTCAAAAAAATAAAATGGTTTCTCATCACCGCGCACATCATGAATATCAGGTTTTGGGGAAAACTTTTTTTATTTGGCCAAATTTTGATGAAAAACCTCATCAAAATGGATAAAATTGGTCATATTTGGTATCAAATTAAAGCGAATAATGCCAGCAATGCAGTGGCATAGAAATAGCGTACATTTTCCCCACTTCTAAAGATCAATTAATTCTTAAGAAATAAAATGTGAATTTTGGCCAACGAAACCCGCAAATTGTCCTATACATTTTGGCCTGCGAGTAATATGAAAAATAAATTTTAAAAAAGCCTCCCTCGTCAAATTTCTCAGACCTTGGTGATGAGAAACCACTTTTTTTTTGAGTGGCCTTATATAGCTATTTTAAGTATTGAGGAATACAATAACCCAAGAGTTATCTGGGTTACCACGTATTTACCTTAATGTATTTCACTCTTGTATAGATTCATCTCAGTCTCACCAGATCTGATGGCATCCAGTTGTAGTAGAACAAACTCCTCTGGGTTCTTGATGTATCTGCCTAGGTGATAAATAGACAGAGGTCCATGATGATCGTCTGAATGACAGGTTTCTCCACAAGTGGTTCCTTGGGCCACACTTTAAAAAATGTCGGTTTTCGGTGGAGCGGGCAGGTGACTTTTTTTTCCGGAGGCCACCCGCCCGCATTCTTTTTTTTTTTTTTGGTCAGAGTGGCTGATTTATTACTTTTTGACCGATTTCTTTTTTTTGCGGCGGTTCCGTAGTTATTAGGATAAAACGGCCGAACACTCAGCTTTCATTTGATACCAAACATGCCTATATAGAGATATGCAATGCCAAGGCACCGGGTGGGAAAGAAATGTTCTAAATTTGAAAAAAAAAATCTAAAAAAAAAAAGAATTTGCGGCCTAACGGGTGACTTTTTTTTTTAGGCCACCCGCTCCACTGAAAACAGACTTTTTCCTTAAGCATGGCTTTGTATCATATCACATGCGGCGCAGCCGAGTGTTATATGATCCAAGTGCCGCAAGTGGAGAAACCAGGATTTCAGGCTGATTAGACTAAGAGTGGATCTCTGTTTATTTCATGTAATTATTGTTAAATTATATCTAAAAACGACAGTTAAAGATTGGTTTCATAGGTATTTTAGTGACATCATCATGGAGAAACAGCCCATGGAGAATGAGCATCAGTTTCCCCCCAGGATGTTGTCAGGCACATTGGGGTCCCTGTGCAGTCAGCATAGGGTCACTACTGGGATCGCTATGCTCCTGAAAGTCACATGGCCTGCACAAAATTCAAAATGGCGATTGCATGAAAGTGAACAAACACCGCGGAAGTGAACGTAAACCAACACCGCTGAAGTAAACATAGATTGCATTTTTTTTTAGTTCGATAAATCCTGAAATAAATACAGAGTGTCACTTTAAAGTTACCTTGGCAGAATAACTCGGACTGTGCTTGTGCAGTAACCACTAACTCATTCACTTTAGCGTGCAACTGTCGATTTATCTGCAAAGCTCTATGGATTATACTAGAAGATGGTTGAATCCACCTAAAAGTAAAATTTGATTTTGTTCCAGACAATTCATCTGATTTCTCAGGACTCGGGACATCCTCATATGAGATATGAATCAGACAGGACCACAGGTCAACCTGAAAAAGTCAGTTTGTAAAATCTGGCAGGAGAAGCTGTTGTTGGACTACACCATAGAAGTAGAAGATAAAGAATTCAGGGTCCACAAAGTGATCATGGCCTCTGTCAGTGACTACTTCAAGGCCATGCTGACGGGAGGTATGAAGGAGAGTCGGGAAGACCGGGTTAAGTTACAAGGATTAAATTCAGTGCCTGTATCTAACATCATTGACTACATCTACACCAATCAGATATCAGGTACAAAGGCCAGTGCTAAGGACCTCTTGGCCTGTGCTACCTACCTCCAGGTCCCACCAGCTATTGAAGCAGCCACTCAGCTACTAGCTGATGAAGTCAAGGAGAAAAACAAAGTCCCCCAAAGAGCCCCAACATATTTTTTCTTTGGTACTGCAGGAAAGAAGTTACCAGAATTAAACCTGGCAAAATCTGTTTCTGAGGTTCGGCAAGAGAAGCTGTTGTTCGACTATACTATAGAAGTAGAGGACCAAGAATTGAAGGTGCACAAGGTGGTCATGGCCTCTGTCAGTGACTTCTTCAAGGCCATGCTGACAGGAGGCATGATGGAGAGTCAGACTGACAGGGTGAGACTTGAAGGACTGAACCCTCTGGCAGTATCTGATATTATTGATTTTATCTACACTAATAAGATGCCTAGTACAGAGGCCAGTCTCGATGACCTGCTGGCCTGTGCTGTCTACCTCCAGATCCCCTCAGCCATTGAAGCAGCCACTGACCAGATAATATATCAGAATCTGAACGAGAAAACCTGTTTTGACATCCTCCTCACCTTCCAGACCTTCGCTGTGAAAGACGCCATTGATGAAACCGAAGAGTACATCCGTGACCACATCTATGAGGCAGTGGAGGCTACCAACATACAAACAATGTGTCGGGAGAGTGTCGTCAACCTCGTCAAGGCCTGGGACGATTCAACTTGGGATCTCTTCCTCATGATCAACGACTGGGTTGAAGCTGATTTCGAGAACCGCAAGCAGCATCTTGATAAGGTGACTGACCGTCTTCATTTCTTCCTACTGACTCCGGCACAGATTGCTGCTGTTAAAAAGATGCGGATCTACACCGACTCTGAGGAGAATGAAGACTCATGGCACGGCGAGGTCGATTTTGCGATAGAATATAACAATCTGCCAGCTCATGAGAAAGTTCACCAAACACCTCCAATCTGTCGGGAGCAGTCTGCTCTCTGCTTCTTTAAAGGCGAGGATTCTACGGAAGTCTACAAGTTGGAGAAGAACGACCAGTGGACTGTGATGACTGATTTCCCTAAAACACCCGAGTTTCCAAGCGGTACAGCTGCCGTTATAGAAATAGATGACTTTCTCTTTGTCTGTGAGCGGTATTCCGGGACTGGTACTCAGAAATGGCACATATTCGACCCTCGTGTGTACCAGTGGTCACCAATGGCCAGTTTCAACACACCCAGAAGTGACTTTACCATCGTCCAAGACTGGAAGTACATGTATGCCATGGGAGGTCTGGTAGGACTGGGTACTGGCTCTGAGACTGTCACCGACTCTATAGAGAGGTATGACTTTGAGACCAACACGTGGACGGTTATCCCAGGCACCCTACCCGTGCCACTGCAGAAAGCGAGTGCGTGTTTTTGGCCAGACTGGGGACACATCTTTTTAACTGCCGGCTGGTCCACCACAGAGACCGTCGGGGACTTTTCTCCTAAGCTCTATCATTGTGATATTGAGAAGGAGCCGATGGTCTGGGAAGAAGGCGATCCCATACCTAACGCCTACCCCTACCCCTGTTGTGCCATGAACTCCATGAAGTTTGGTGGGAAGGCGGTGATTGTTGTGATAAACACCCACTTCATCATGCAGTATTACAACCCTGAGGGGGACTACTGGGACGCCCTGCACTGCGAGACCATCATGACCGGTTTATACCAACGTAGACGGCTCAATATGAAGTGGCGTCATGAAGGCTCAGTCGTCATTGATGAGGAGGAAAATGCAGTCTACTTCCTTAACTTCCACGATGACATAGAACGTGATGACGTTGAAGACAACGGTCAACCCCCCAACAATAACAACCCCCCTGGAGAGCAGCCGGAGCGGAACCTCTCCGTAAGGTGGACCTTAGCTTCTGATGTTCAGCGGATCAGAGAGGACTGGCTCTATGGCTTCCCTGAGTGGAAGGATGACTTCTTTCCAGCTGTGGATAATTTCATATGTACCGTGATTGCGCTTCCAGTCCGCTCTCTGAAGGAGATACCAGCTCTGTGTGAAAGTCCAAAGAGAGTCCTCAGGAACCGTCCAGTCAAGAAACCTGCATATTAAAAGCAGTGAGCGCAAGAAGTATTTCCCTTTATACAAACAATATACATATCCCATCGATAGACATATCAGCAAGAATGTAATAATGACAAACGAATCTCCCATCATGTGTTACGGACTATTATGAAGGAAAATGATTGAGTAGTAATCATTCTGGAATTCCACGGGCTCACTAGACATTAAACTACCTGACAATATAAGTATCCATAGGTTATATTTGATAGTGATTCTGTAATTACAGAAAAAAAGAACAATGAAATGTGAATCAACTGTAGCATAATCAGATAAATTGCTGTGATTGTTAGACTTGTTATACATGTTATGTATCAGTCATGTCGAGAGGCTGAGAGTACAGTCAGCCCTCACTTCCTCGAATTTGGAAAATGCAAGGAAAAATATCTGAGGAAGCAAATTATTTGAGGAATTAAGTCCAAATATACTGGAACATATACGAATAGTTCCCAAACAGCTGTCTGAGGAAGTGAGGGATCCGAGGTAGTAAATGTTCTAGGAAGTGAGGGTTGACTGTATTCTTCTATGATGTTAAAATGTTCAATGATTAATGTTTTCCTGTTCTCAGGATATTGTTAGGAGTGGGTGATGAAATGGGTTGGGTGTTATCATGTCCATGCACCGTATTCGACGTAATAAGCGCACAGTGCGCTTAAAAATGATAATGGACATCTTTTAGTAGTTAAGAGTTTAATTTGGGTTAAAAAATAAGATATTTTTGGTTATTTGTAGTATAAAAATCGGCCAAAAATGGGGGATGTGCGCTTATTAGGGGGTGTGCGCTTATTACGTCGAATACGGTACATGAAATAAGGGAGTATGCTGTGCAGAAGTTCATTAAATTGTGAGGTTTTGAATATCTTGTATGATCTAGTGATCAACTATAAAAACTATTTTCAGATGCAAACACCACTATGAATTAAGATCATAATATGCTAAAATTGATTTTTTTTTTGTGTTATGATATTGATTTAGCAACAATTACATGTGCTGGGACGTTAAACCAACCAACCAATCAAACATGATATGTAAGTTCATCTTTTGTGGTATTTATAAATGGACATCCAGTTGTTCAACCTGTCTCACAGGCACCTTTCCTATCTCAGAGGAGAGCCTGGTAGTTAAAAACTTACATGTTAATTAGTACAACACTTGTACAGTTAATTAAAGTAGTGGTGACAAGAAAGGACTCCCTCTAAAATGACTAGACAGTCAATTCTATCCTGTGGCATTGTCATCTCCAGGTCCTGGATTAGAGTTGATTCTTTACAGTGATCTGTTCTCTCAGTGCAAAAGAATATATACACCTTATGTTACTTATTACTTTGTGTTGCTTTGAAGGTTATAACTAATGGAAATTTGGAGGAGGGGATAAAAAATCTAAAATGCTTGGGTAAATATAATTGCAATGTGGAAACGTCACCCCCACTCCATTATTAAAAAATAATCATACCGTTATATCTGTACGATGAAGTTTTGTACAAGTTTTTATTTTTTTGACTCAAAAGTATCATGCCATTAATCTTACATTGGTGAATGTTTCTGTTGTTTCTTACTGCTAGCACAGGTGATCCTGTCTTACATGTCCCCATCTGATTTTTGGTGCAAAGAGTTCATGAGATGTATATGATTATTTATAAACCACTGAGTTTAAAAAAATCTAATGACGAACAGATCACCCGAAAAACATAATATGAGTACACTAAACTTCTACGGAACATTGCTGTATAGTAGAGCAAGTTTGTATGCAAATAGAATAAAATGCCGTTCTAACCACGTCTTGTTATTCTCTTGAATTTGAATTGAATAATCGGAAGGTTCACATTAAATACTTGATCGAACTTTGTCTTTAAATACTGTTAAAGCCCCAAGTATAAGACAAATTTATTTTGGCGCTCTTCTTTTATTTCTATAAGCCACCTTTTTATTTTACTCAAGTAGGGGGTTCAGCTAATAAGTGGAATTTTAATATTAAGATTAAGGAGAAAACGACTTTCTAACTATATTTTACAAAGGATGACTTTTTTTTTCTCAAATTGGGGGTTCGGCTTATCAGTGAGGTCGTCCTATAGTCAAGGTTTTAGGGTAATGCATTTTGCATACACATGTCATTGGACCTTCTAGATTAATCTATATGCTCAAGGAAAGAAAATTTAATCACAAACAATAACTACAATAAGGGTTACTTTAAATTCCAGCTTTTAGCTGAAAGTGATAAGTTAAGCAGGGTGAGGGAATTATCAGCAAGATGAGGTATTCAGCTACTGGTATAGCAGTAGAGAATTTCATAGTTTATGAACTACCGTTAGATATTTTTCCCTTTCAGGATTCTCATAGAAGAAGACAGCCACAGAGAATTGTGCATTTTCACTACCATCAGCCATGTTGCCTGAGATTGGTCTAACTAAAGGCGCCTGCACCCTTCGGGAAGAAGAACTGCTGTTAGACTACACCATAGAAGTGGAGGATAAAGAGTTTATAGTGCACAAAGTGGTCATGGCCTCTGTCAGTGACTACTTCAGGGCCATGCTGACAGGAGGAATGGTGGAGAGTCAGACAAACAGGGTGAAGCTACAAGGGTTCAGTTCTGGTACCGTGTCTGACATTATTGACTTCATCTACAGTTCTGAGCTGGGGGACAGGTCTGTCTGCGATCTCAAAAAGTGTGTGCAATGTGCTGTGTATCTTCAGATGCCATCAGCGATCACAAAATTCACAGATGATTTGTGTCAGGCCCTTGACGTCGAAAGCTGCTTTGATATGATGACTTGGTTCCAATCATATTATTTACAGCATGGAGTTCAACTGACAAAGAATTACATCAAGTCCAATATTGATGAAATTCTAGCAGCCAGTGAAGCTGGCAACATGTTGCATCATGATCTGATGAACCTTGTCGACTGTTGGGAATGGTCTGAATGGAAACTATTTGTTATCATCAAAAAGTGGATAAGTGCCGATTATGAAAACAGAAAAGGACATGTGAATGACCTCATGACTCGTGTACGGTTCTGCCTCATGTCCCCAGCTGAAGTGGAATTGGTAAAAGACATGGAGGCATTTCCTGGTTGTGAGGGACCGTGGTGTGACCTTGTAGAGAACGCACTGACCTACCACAACCTTCCCACACACCAGAAGATGCTTGATGACTCAGAACAGGCGCGGCTGAGACGTGATCCAACGGTTCTGTGCCTTGCAGTCCATGACTATACAGAGCTTTATAAGCTAAGCAATGATAAGCACTGGCAAGAATCAGGCTCCACCACAAACCCACTACATCTCAATGACCATGAGAAAGTTGCTGCAGTGGTGAATCATTTTGTAGTAGTTTCTCATGACAAGGGCCTGAGGTTGTCTGTATTTGACCTTCGGACATTAAAGTGGACGACTATTCCACAGATGTCAAATCCGAAAGTAGACTTTGCCCTGGTATATCATGAAAAGAATTTACTCGTTTTTGGAGGAGTAAAAGAAATTAATTCCCAGGCAGGAGCAACTGATGATATAGAGATATACAACATTGAGACAGACAGCTGGGAACTCAGTGTCAGTAAACCACTGGTAGAGGCCAGTGCTCTATCTATTGGTGGTCTCATTTACGTGCTTGGTGGCCGACTGCGCCTTGATATAGAACCGTACGGGTGTTCCACAAGGTTAGATTGTTTCAATCCAGTGTCCGAGACATGGGAAAGCAAGGCTCCCATGTTGGAAACTATCCCCATTACTTCAAAATGGTCAGAGTTCTTGAACTGCATGGGGAGGCGCTCGTCACAGTGTTAAATGTAGATATCGGTTCAGTGTTCACTTTGCAGTGTTACAACCGCTCAACTAACCAGTGGTCAATTTGGAAACGGGTCAAGGCTGGACTAAGTCATCTCCAGTGGAGCCCCTCGTTTCAAAATGGAAACCGAGTGCTGTCCCAAGGTAACAGCTTCTACATGATGAAGTTTGTACGTGACGGGAATCCAGCTGCCTGTGAGAAGTGGACCTTTGGTGGGCAAGGGCTTGAAACGGTTCAGCAGCTCGAGGACAGTCCAGTAGACACGGATATATGTTCACTGTTCTTAATAAGTTAAATGAGTAAGAATAACAAGTGGACTGCTATGACTGATTTCCATCAACACCAGAGTTACTAAACGGGACACCTGCTCCCACACAAGGTTGTCTATTTGTCTGGGCATTCTACTGGTACTGGTACCGTAAAACCCCGCCTTTAAGACGGATTTATTTTGTTATTTATTTTTCCTACAAGACAGATTTTTATCTTAATATAGGGGGTCGTCTTAAAGGCGGGGTCGTCTTAAAGGCGGGGTTTTACGGTAATTCAATAATAGAAGTGACAGTTGTTGTGTATGTCAATGGACACCACTGGCCAGTTCCAGCACCTAGAAGTGAATGTCATAATCATCTCTATAGGGAGTTATAATTTCAGATTCAACCCATGAACTCATTCCATGATCACTGCCGATGTCACTTTAGATAGCTAGGGATTGCAATTGAGAATGTCATATCTTCAGATGTTTGAATTGAGGAGTTAACACAGTTAGCACATACAACATATTAGAATCAACACCATGATGTATTCCCTCAATGTGGAAAACCTATATTTAAAATAGTTTGTGTTATTTATAAGTTAACATGCCAGCATAAATGTACAACTTTAAATTTTATTATACAACAACACTTACACAGTGTTTAAATGTTGGATAAATATATGTTACTGGTAGTTTCTGTTCTCAAGTTCCTATTACAAGCACAGGTGATAGCATGTCCGTCTAATCTCGATAAGAGACTTCTTTATTGCAGATGTTCACCAGAATTATCTGGTTATGCATAGCAAAGCATGGGAGATATTCAATGTTAAACTGGCCATCTGAATGATGAAATGAGTACCATGATTTCCAACAAGCATACTAGTTGCTGTAGTATGGATTCGGCTGAATATAAAACAATAAAATCCGGTTTGAACTCTATGTTTTATTGAACTTTGTATGAATAGGCACTAGGTACACGTATAATACTTGATAATACTTGATCTTTAAGTCATAAATCCTGCAAGTCCTTTCAGGAAATCATAAGTAAGATGGGTGTTATGTTTGTACTTCCAGAAATAGCTGAATAGTGTGTTCCCAAAACATCCACATAAACAAGATGTCTGCCATATTGCCTGAGGCTGCCATAGGGGTTGGTGCCCGTGCACTGTGGCACGAGGATCTACTACTAGACTACACCATAGAGGTAGAGGATGAACAGTTCAAGGTGCACAAAGTGGTCATGGCCTCTGTCAGTGACTACTTCAAGGCCATGCTAACAGGAGGTATGGTGGAGAGTCAGACAGACAGGGTGAAGCTGCAAGGGTTCAGCGCTGGTACCGTGTCTGACATCATCAACTTTATCTATAGTAGTAAGCTCGGAAAGAGGTCTGTCAGTGATCTCAAAGAGTGTCTGCAATGTGCTGTGTATCTTCAGATGCCATCAGCGATCGGGAAGTTGAACAATGACTTGTGTGAGGCCATTGAAGTAAACAGCTGCTTTGACATACTCTCTCTGTTCCAGTCATATTCTCTGGAGAACGGAATTCACTTCACGATATTGACACAATTCTAGATATCTGTGAAGCTGACAACTTGTTGCATGAAGACTTACTGAATCTGATCGACTGCTGGCAGATGTCCGAATGGGACCTGTTTGCCATTGTGATGAAGTGGATTCGTGGAGATGAAAACAGAAAGAAACATGTCAATGATCTCATGACTCGTATACGCTTCTGCCTCATGTCTCCCACTGAAGTTACATCCATAAAGGACATGGCTATCTTCTCTAACTGTGAGGGCCCATGGCATGACCTTGTGGAGAAAGCTTTGCTATACAACAACCTTCCTAAACACCAGAAGATGCGGGACGATTCAGAACAGGCGCGGGTGAGACGTGATCCAACGGTTCTCTGCCTTGCTGCCACTGATAACACAGAGCTTCATAAGTTAAACAATCAAGGGCACTGGCAGAAAGTGATCACTACCTGGGAAGACCACAATTTTGACCAAGATGACGATAAGGTTGGAATAGTGTATAATGACTTTGTAATCGTTATTAATGACCGTGGCCTGGAGTGGTGTGTATTTAACCTCCGAACAATGTTGACATTTAGATATTTTCCTCTGTTTGAGGAATGCCGTAAAATACTAGTTGCCTTGGTATGTCATGACAACAACCTCCTGGTGTTTGGAGGAGTAAAATATTCAACGTCACAAGGAGTAGTAACTGATGAAATAGAGAGATTTGACTTTGAGACGGATGAATGGCGACTCAGCAGCTGCAAACTGCCAGTACCCCTGCTGGAGGCAACGGCCCTCTCTGTCGGTGGTTTCATCTATCTGGTTGGTGGACGGATGCAGCATGATATAACCGAGTGTCTGACAAGGTTAGATTGTTTCAATCCAGTCTCTGAAACATGGGAAAGCAAGGCCCCCATGTTGGAAGCAGTCCCTTATCATTACCACAAGGTACAGATACTGGAACTGCATGGGGAGATACTCATCACCTCCCTCAATGTAAACGAGCTGACTCTGCAGTTCTACAAGCTGTCAACAGACCAGTGGTCGGTCTGGAGGAACGTCTGGGCTGGACTCACTCATCTCAAGTGGAACAGCGGATCTGAAAATGTAAACAGAGTGCTGTCCACAGGGAACGTCTTTTACATGCTGAAGTTTTTACGTGACGACAATCCAGCTGCCTGTGAGAAATGGACCTTTGGTGAGCAAGGACTTGAAAAGGTTGAGCTCCTCGATGACAATCCATTAGGCACAGATGTCTGTGCCTTGTTCTCAATAGGATAACTAGAAGATCAGATTCCCAAGATGAGGGCAGTCATTTTCACCATGCCTGAATTTAGTATAGATTACATTGACCATGTTCACTCATGACTATAGAGCACTTTATGGATGCAAAGACAATAAAGTCATATCAGCTAATTATTTCGTTCCTATCGTACAGGGCCGACCCTACATTTTTCGGTCCAATCAGTTTTGAAGCCGATTGTGCTTTGAACCATATAAATAATTATGCTTTTTACTTAATATATAACATAGAAGTATAAATGAAATAAAATATTTACATTTTATTCTACGTAAAAACCTGACTATAAGCCCAATTTTATTTGTCATTTGATTCTTTGTGATGTGAAAGTAGGAAGCATTGGCAATCATTGTTTTCCATTTCATCTAGTTTAGATGACGTTCTATAAAATAGATTAAAGTATTATGAAGATCATTATAAAAAATCACATTCGGCCTATGGATGGGGCTGGCTTATAGGCAGGCTTTTACAGTAGTGTTAATACATTAGATGAAGAATATATCAGTTAATGTAGTCATGAAGAAAATATCAGTAGGATAGGTGTTATCTGTGTATTTCCAGGAATAGCTAAAGAGTGTGCTCCCAAAACATCCACATACACAAGATGTCCACCATATTGCCCAGGGTTCTCCGCACATAGGGATTACTTTCACTGCCGCCTGTGTGAAATACCCTCATAATCACCGCCTGTGTGCTTTTAGCTATCCATAGGTTTTTGAATTTTGTAAATACTCCAATTAGAACAGAAGTTATTCCCATTTTAGCAATTTCTTCAATTTTTTCTGCCATACTGCTTCAAAATGCCCTAATTGACAATTGATTTTTTTCGAAATTTTCCCAACCCCCTTACAGTCATAACTACGGACTAGACTTAGTAGTGTTTGTTAAGCGACCGACCCTTGGCATTAATCAAAATAATGCGAAATGTACGGTGTGCTTTTTCATCCTGCGGAGAAGCCTGTTGCCTGATGGCGCCATAGCAATGGGCGCCTGTGAACTTCAACAGGAAGAGCCGTTATTAGACTACACCATAGAAGTGGAGGATAAAGAGTTTTAAAGTGCACAAAGTTGTCATGGCCTCTGTCAGTGACTACTTCAAGGCCATGCTGACAGGAGGCATGATGGAGAGTCAGACAAACAGGGTGAAGTTACAAGGATTCAGCGCTGGTACCGTGTCTGACATTATTGACTACATCTACAGTACTGAGCTGGGGGACAGGTCTGTCAGCAATCTCAAAGAGTGTCTGCACTGTGCTGTGTATCTTCAGATGCCATCAGCGATCGGGAAATTCCCTGACAGCTTGTGCCAGGCCGTTGATGCTAATAGCTGCTTTGGCATACTGTCCGTCTTTGAATCATTTTCTCTGGGGAAGGGAATTCTGTTCACAAAGAATTACATCAAGTTCAATATTGACAAAATTCATGAGGCTTGTGACACTGGCAACATGTCCTATCATGATCTGCTGAATTTGATTGACCCCTGGGATAAGTCTGAGTGGGACCTGTTTGTTATTGTCAAGAAATGGATTAGTGCCGATTATGAAAACAGAAAAGGACATCTGAACGACCTCATGACTCATGTACGGTTCTGCCTCATGTCTCCAGCTGAAGTGGAATTGGTAAAAGACATGGAGGTATTCCCCAACTGTGAAGGACCTTGGCGTGACCTTGTAGATAAAGCTCTGGGCTACCACAACCTCCCCACACACCAGAAGATGCTGTATGATTCAGAACAGGCGAGACTCAGACGTGATCCGACGGTTCTCTGCCTTGTTGCTGACCAACACCACAAACCTTTTTAAGTTAAGGCCACTCAAAACAAAAAAGTGGTTTCTCATCACCAAGGTCTGAAAAATCTGACGAGGGAGGCTTTTTTTCCCTTTTTTTTTTTTTACTCGCAGGTTAAAATGTATGAGATGATATTCGTTTTTCATGACCAAAATTCACATTTTAGAAGTTAAGAATTTAAGATCTTTAAAAGTAGGGAAAATGTAAGTTATTTCTATCCTACTGCATTACTGGCAGTATGAGCTTTAATTTGATACCAAATATCCCAATATTTGTCAATTTTTATCAAATTTTTCATAAAAAAATTAGCAAAAAAAAAAAAAGAATTTCCTCAAAAGCTGATTTTTATGATGCGCGCGGTGATGAGAAACCATTTTATTTTTTTGAGTGGCCTAAGCAATGAAAGGCACTGGCAGAAATTAGGCCCAACCACAGATGGAGTCAAAATTAAGGATCGAATAGGAATTGTAACAGTTGCAAATAATTATGTGGTTGTAGTTTCCGGTGACAGGTTCTTCAAGTGCAATGTATTTGACATGCAGACAAAGAAATGGGCGACTATGTCTGAGACGCCCAAGTTTAAAGCACTGTTTGGCATGGTACATCATGACAAGAAACTCCTAGTGTTAGGAGGAGTAAAACTTGAAGATTTTATGCCAGAAGTGACTGACGAAATACAGATATATAACATTGAGACCAACACTTGGGAACACACCAGTAGCAAATTGCCAGTAGCCCTGGTAGAGTGCAGGAGCCTCTCTATTGCCGATTCTATTCATGTAGTTGGTGGTCGACCCAATCTTGATGATACTGAGTGTCTGAGGAGGCTAGATTGTTTCAATCCAGTCTCTGATACCTGGGACAGCAAGGCTCCCATGTTGGAAGCAGTCTCAGAGTGCTACATGAGCGTACAAATGCATGCAACTGCACGGGGAGAAGCTCCTCACGATCTTCTATCAGGACTTCTCTGAGCTCACATTGCAACACTACAACCCCTCAACAGACCAGTGGTCAGTTTGGAAACAGCTTGGGTATGGACTCAGTCGTCTATGGTGGAACGACTCGTCTACATATGGAAGTAGGGTGCTGTCCCAAGGTAACAACTTCTACCTGTTGAACTTCCGACGTGACGGGAATACAGGCGCTTGTGAGAAATGGACCTTTGGTGAGCAAGGGCTAGAAACAGTCCAGCAACTCGAGGACAGTCCAGTAGATGTCTGTTCATGGTTAAAGTGGGAAGCAAGTTTCACTACCTTATTTCTGATCATACTCAGATCCATACTTTCATAATGACCGGTTCAGAAGTAAACTTTATAAGAATTAAACACCAATATTCTGCAAACGTGATGTACAATTTGCAGAGGAAAGATTAATAACCAATGAACTGATGTAATGAAGGTGACTTAATACTCACCCATGTCAATGACCATGGACACCATAGGCTGGTTTGAGTGCCCAGAAATGACTGGCATATTTAGTTGACTCCATTGAGAGTCCTCTATTTTGGATTCAACCCGGGGACCATCATCCCATACGCAGCCGATGCCACTTTAGATATCCAGGGCTTGAAATCGGGACTGTTAAATCTTTTTTCCCCAATCATATCTTTGTAACTGAAGGGTGGGTGATCTCTGACATAATGGCACATCCTTCCCAGCTTGCACAGATGGGAGGATAACTGCTTTTCTGCTGATGAGAATGAATTTTAAATTAAAAATAATTTTTTTCGAATAGAGTTAATTCCATAGCATATTGTGTTTTCTAAAAGCAGAATATAAACACTTGTGTTACATGATATTTCGCATATCAACATAAATGTTCTACTTTGATGCTAAAAAATCTTATAATATTATTGTGTTTATGTTGGATAAGACTGTTTAAGGTTGATCGCTACTCATGCAATATGGACTACTGCGCAGCTTTTTGCACATATAGATTAAAGCTGTCAGAATAAGCCAATATTAGAGGACCGGATACATATACATTCCCACTAAGCCATACTCAAATATTGGACAATTCCGAGCAAAATTGAGCATTTTATTGCACTTTGAATATTTGATATATTTGGAGCCAGTGATATTTGATAATTTTAACATTTTAGAATATTGGAATTATTTACCTATAAATCATTATCGAGATTGATATAGATCTCATGACTGTGCTTCAAACAAACAAGAGTATCAAATATATACAATTTTGACCCCGATCCTTGGCTTTTAACGCATTATTTTGGCCTTTAAATATGAGATTTAGACAGTTTTTGTCACAAATAATCACACCCTTACATAGCTACATTAGATCTTTATCCCCAGCATTGAAACTATTAACATTTGTTGTCTGTTACAGATATACTGTATTTCCCCGTGTATAAGCCTGCCCTGTCTATTAGCCTGCCCCGTGTATAAACCTGCGGAAAAGATGACTTTGTGTTGCATAAGCCGGAGATTGTAATACATACTCAATAAAATCAAATTTAACTTCCACTTTTTCTTAAGCAGGTATTCACAAAATTCCTCCGGATCTGTGACTTCTCTGACTAACACTTATTCTATATTCCAGGCACTGCCCTAACAACTTAGTAACATGGACCCTGAAGATCATCTCCAGCTCCCACATGCTGCCATGACGGCTGGCGTGACAGTGCCACAACGGGACCCCCAGCCCTCACATAGAGCCGTGACGGCCGGCGTGACAGTGCCACCACGCGACACACATAGATCCGTGACGGCGGGCGTGACACATGCAGCCGTGACACATGCAGCCGTGACGGCCGGCGTGACAGTGCCACCACGCGACACACATAGATCCGTGACGGCGGGCGTGACACATGCAGCCGTGATACATGCAGCCGTGACGGCCGGTGTGACAGTGCCACCACGGGACATGCATGCTGCCATGACTGCCGGCGTGACAGTGCCACAACGGGACACACATAGAGCCGTGACGGCCGGCGTGACAGTGCCACCACGGGACACACATAGAGCCGTGACGGCCGGCGTGACAGTGCCACCACGGGACATGCATGCTGCCATGACGGCTGGCGTGACAGTGCCACCACGGGACACACATAGAGCCGTGACGGCCAGCGTGACAGTGCCACCACGGGATATGCATGCAGGCGTGACGGCCGGCATGACAGTGCCACCACAGGATATGCCTGCAGCTGTGATGGTCGGTGTGACAGTGCCACCACGGGATATGCATGCAGGCGTGACGGCCGGCGTGACAGTGCCACCACAGGATATGCCTGCAGCCGTGATGGTCGGTGTGACAGTGCCACCACGGGATATGCATGCAGCGGTGATGGCCGGCGTGACAGTGCCACCACGAGACACCCAGCCCCTACATGGAGCCACCACAGTGCCACCACAGGAACCTCATAGAGCTGCGACGGCTAATGCTGCCGTGACAGCTCACGCAACCATGAAGGCCGGCGTGAAAGTGCCACAAAAGGATGCCCAACCCCCACTGCAGCACGGTCTATTACCAGACTATATCATAGAAGTAGAGGATAAACAGTTCAAGGTGCACAAAGTCACAATGGCCTCTGTCAGTGACTACTTCAAGGTCATGCTGAATGGAGGTATGGTGGAGAGTCAGACCGACAGAGTGAGACTTGAAGGTTTCAGCGCTAGTGCTGTGTCTGGTATCATAGACTTCATATACACAGGGCAGTTCACTGCAAGACCATTGATAGAACTCCGAGAGCTTCTGGACTGTGCCGTCTATCTTCAGATTAAGTCGGCCATTGATAAATTCACCTATGACCTTAGTAAGAACACTAACAAACACAACTGCTTAGATTTGTTGTCTGTCTTTCAGTTGTATGGCCTTGAAAATGGAATAAATAGTGTTGCAAAGTTTATCAAGGCTAACATTGTCAAACTCCTTAAAGCCTGTCAATCTCTAGAACAGCTGGTGAGACTAATGGGCTTTTGGCAAAGTCGTCCAGAATGGGAGCTCTTTCTGATCGTCAAGCAATGGATCTGTGCAGATTATGAAAACAGAAAAGAACATGTCAATAATCTCATGACGCGTATACGTTTCTGCCTCATGTTTCCCAATGAGGTTGCAGCAATCAATGACTCAGCGTTTTTTACCGACACTGATGATGAACCCTGGCGTGACCTCGTTGATAAAGCTGTGGCATACCACCACCTTCCCACACACCAGAAGGTACTGGATTGGTCAGAGCAGGCCAGAGTCAGAGGTGATCCTACCCCTGTGTGCTTTTTCAGACAGCCATTCAAAGTGTGCAAGTTGAGACCAGGGCAGCATCAGGTTGGAATTCTAGATATTAACTTTTTGAACAATTTTGAACGCTACTTCAATGTCAGGCAGCAGTCATGCGAACCTGAGAAACCTGTTGGAAGCCTTAAGAAGCTCTATGCATTACGCGATGCCGACACATGGCAGCGATACAACACTCGTGACAGCACTCAAACTGTGCATATGGACCCCGAAAAGGTAGTAGTTGTCAATGACTTTGTCATTTTCTGTGATTCCCAGTATGACCAGTGGTGGGTGTTAGACTCCCGCACACTGACCTGGTCCACCATTGCCAAGCCCAGCGCGTACGGCCAATGCTCAGCCCTCGTGTACCATGACCGGCGTCTGTACGTCTTCGGAGGATCGTTCCCTGTCACAGATTCAATAGGACACTACAGCTTTGAGACTGACACCTGGCATGTCAGCAGCAGCACCCTACCAGTACCAGTACAACAGCACAGTGCCCTCTCCATAGCTGACTCCATCTACATCATTGGAGGCCGGCTCTCCGTGGAGGACACACACTGCTTGGCCCGGTTGGATTGTTTTCATCCGTTGTCTGAGACTTGGGAAAGTAAATCCCCCATGTTGGCTACCAGCACCGCTAACAGAATCCAACTTCTGCATCTGCCGTCCGAGACGGTGCTCACCATCCTGGATGATGCCTTCTCCCTGCAGTACTACAAGCCCAGCACAGACCAGTGGGCGCTGTGGAGGCATGACTCAGCACTTTCCGACAGGAATGACTCAGCACTTTCCCGCGGTGGTCTGGCCTGGAACGCCCACATCCGGGTGGTGACCAGTGGGAGTTGTCTGTTCCTGCTGAACGTGCAGCGTGGCCGCACCCACGGGGTGTGTGAGAAGTGGACGTTTGGGGAGACGGGACTTCAACAAGTGGACCGGCTCCCGGACTTGCCGATCACAGGAGAACCCACCATATGTGTGTTGTTGACAACATAACCCTTTATGGACTACATATAGCTAGAATATGACATTGTAGTCATAATGCACCAATGCAGCCCTCGGTGAGTAACTCGCTATAACATGCTGCATTGGTGCATCATGCCAACTATCCAGGTATATCAACCCTGTAGGATCGGCATGATGCTTGAATGCAGCACTGGCGAGAAACTCGCAAGGGCTTCAACCATGCATCAGGATGACCAAGGGCATGATGCATTTATACAGTATGTCGCCCTCAAAACTCATTACTACATATTCGACTTACTTGTACCGAATGTATATAATTATGTTCCTTGTTATAACAAAAGAGAAACTGGTATTGTTTGTAAGCAACATTTAAACCCGCGTAACTGTGGACTGCTGCAATAAACACGTCCAAATTAAAAATTAAAAAAAAGATACAACAGAATAAACATGGTTCTAGTCTGAGGTAGCAGGCACATCTGCTATATAGGCCGAATCAGTCAAGAAGTTACCGTAGTCATGATACTTTTCTGGCTAGAGACCCTGACATATCAAAGGCAATGCCTATGTGGTATACTTGGGCTTTCCTTTATTTGTGAAAAATTTAAACTTGAGAAAGTCTCCTCTGCATTTATAGTCAATGTGATGTTAAATTACACAAACAAAGACCCTGACAAAATCAGCATTATTCATCAGTCAGGCTGACAGGATTGTGTTCCACACTGTACAAGTATGTGGATGCGTATGTTCAGAGATTCTGTGGATATGCCAGATATCAATTCCAAGATCAAGCTGGGAAAAACCACAAAACTTTTATTTAATGGTTGTGTTATATTTTATGAATTCATTTGACGCCAAAATATAATGTTGTGTATGTTTTTATTCCGATAATTATTTTAAGAAATACTCGTAATTTACATTTTTTTAATATTTGTTTTTTTTGTAGCTTTTAGAATAAATTGACTGCTATATTGACATGGTCGTAGTCAGGATGGCTAGAATGCTGTTCTGATTTAGTTGTTGTTAGAATGAATAGAATGCTGCTGTGACATTGTACTGTTGTATACTGAATCTGGGACCTGCTGGCGAGGCCGACAAATGGCTTGCCTAATGAGCTCACAGCTGGACTGGATACCCAACGTCTTAGAGAAATTAGCAGGCCAATAAAAAGTGGGGTGAAGCTGGTGCTATCTTCAAGGGTGTCCACTGTGAGTTGTAAAATTGGTGGTAAATGTGGTAACCAGGAGGATGCAAAGTTTATTGATATTGCCTGTTAATAATACTTAAGTTGGGTGCTGTCTAAACTTTAATTGATATTACCAATGTGGACCATAATGACCTCACAGTTGGGGGCCTCGCCAGCAGGTCCCAGATTCAGTGTAGCTGTTCCCATATTTAGATTTGTACAATACCAGTTTGATGTTGTAGTTGTAGAATGAATATATTACTGATTTGTAACTGTTGATGTACTGTTAAAATCTGTTGGTATTATGTATAGAACGGATATTAACTACCGTGTGTATGAATGTATTATAACACATTGTATAGAATTGTAATTTGCCAGTAGAAATCTTTACGATTTTGTACCCCAAATTATGGGTTCGGGTGGTTCTGCAGTCGCAGGTGCTGTTTATCTAGGGCTATTTTTTTACCTGTACCTTGATAGAAAAGTCACAAAATGATTCCAAAATAAATTGTGTTATGAGTTAAAACGTTGTTCTAGTTCTGATGATATGATGCAGAAGTATGGCGAGGAAACTACAAACTTGTTCACAGGACTAACTCTTGAGGTGCCTTGACATAGATAAAGCCTTTTTTTTGATAACTTGGATTACGGGCACTATTTTGGGGGGCGGGAGGGAAAAGAAAGGCTGCCCTTCTGTACTGAAATTTTCCGGGGGACGGAGGGGGGAAAAAAAGGCATGCAAAAGTTTTCTTTTGGCTATCAAATGAAGGTATATTGAGAAATATTCCCAATTTTGAAGGCCTAATTCTGGGTGTTTGCACTTTTTTTTTGCTAAAACTCTCAAAAAATCGCAATGGAGGGGGGGGGGTGAAAAAACAAAGAGAAAAACTTTTTTTTCTTTGCAAAAGGCCAAAATTCCCATCGGCGGATCCGTAATCCAAGTTATCAGAATAAAACGGCCTAAGCATACCGTATTCCTAACCCTTTAAGCATTAATGCATTGCACCGTCCTTAAAGGGTTAACAAATCATATCACCTGTTTTGTATATTTATAGGGAGCCCCTAAACCCCTTTGCTTTCACAACCTTCCCTATCTGACCCACCTCACCATGTAAACCGTTGAGTTCACCCTGCTGATCCTTAAGGGCCCTTCTCACGTCTTCCAAGTCAAACTCCTCCCCACTGCACCGTCATCCAAATCCTCCTAGTGACACATTGCATATTTTGCATTTGCAGCATAGACAAATTGGACAAGTCTACCGTGCACTTGGAGCCAGTGGGGGGGGGATGTTTGTACAAGCACTTGGAACACGACCTAGGCACCCCTTTGGGAGGCATGGTACTCACGGTTACTGGCGGGTCTTGGTGTAGATGTGGTCGCGGCGGTGGTTGGTGGAGAACAGGCCGGTCCTGCACAGCCAGATCTCGAGGTGAGGTAGGACAGAGCCCCCAGTGGGGAGATTTGGAACTAACCACTGTCCCCCCCTAGTGTCCAATGCAGGAACTGTCCAGACAGGAGGTACCAGCCTGTCCTCTGGAGGATTAATAAGACTCCAATTTATACCACCATAAACCCCGAGGCGTCTATAGTACTCATAAAGCCTTTATGGTTAATAAATGATTTAACTCCCTTTCAAAAATCACTTGTATATTGCAGGTTCTGCCTGGACATGGACCTTGACGGTAAGTCGCTGCAGTCAGAACCGGCTGACGTCGAGCTATTAAAGGATGCCCAACCCCCACTGCAGCACGATCAGTTACCAGACTACACCATAGAAGTGGAGGACAAACAGTTCAAGGTGCACAAAGTGGTCATGGACTCTGTCAGTGACTACTTCAAGGCCATGCTGGCAGGAGGTATGGTGGAGAGTCAGACTGATCGAGTGAGACTTGAAGGGTTCAGTGCTGGTACCGTGTCTGACATCATTAACTACATCTACACGGGGCGGCTGGCTGACACGGACAGGTCAGTGAGCTGCCTGCAGGAGCTGCTGCCATGTAGCATGCACGCACGGGATAACTCTCCTAGGTGAGAGGACAGACGTTTAGACGGTTATCTTATTAAGACCATTAAGACAGTCTTATTTGTCTTAACTTTAGTACCATGGGCGACATAAGCATGACCCCCCCCCCCCACCAATGCACACCACTGCTAGGAATACCATGCATTCTGTAAGTAGGTCAGTGTGCCCCCCAACCCCCGTTCTTCTTTTTCTTTTTTTCCCCCTTTTTCCTAGTCTAGAGGATAGACTTTCGTACATGCACCCTGTGTCGCTGCAACATACGTTCCTCCGTCGTTGGGCCGAAGCAGGACTACCTTTTTCCGCCCTTCTGATCGCACGGAAACACTGCACCGCTCGACCACCCATAACATACTAAATGGAGTGGTGCAGCTCTTAAGACACTGAATTAAGACTTTAAGACTTAATATTAAGATAACGCTCTAAACGTCTGTCCTCTCACCTGAGAGAGCTATCCAGTATTTGCATGTAGCATCTACCTGACAACACCAGCTGTCTTAGTACACACCTGCACTAACCTCCTACACCACCAAGTAGACATTGACAACTCACTCGACATGCTCAACTTCTTCAAAACACATGGTGTTGAAAGGGACGTCAGTCACATGAACGCTTACATTAAGTCTAACATCGAGGCAGTGCTGAAGGTCTGTGAGTCTCACACAGACCTGAGCACACTGATGGAGCCTTGGGAACAGGCTGAATGGAAACTGTTGTCTCATGTTGAGGAGTGGATCAATGCCGATTATGAAACAGAAAAGGATATGTGAATGACCTCATGACTCGTGTACGCTTCTGCCTCATGTCTCCAACTGAAGTAGAATTGGTAAAAGACATGTTCCCCGACTCCGACGGCCCGTGGCGTGACCTCGTTGAGAAAGCTGTGCTATACCATGATCTTCCGACACACCAGAAGGTACTGGATGAGTCGGAGGAGGCCAGAGTGCGGAGTGATCCTACCGCGGTGTGCCTGGTGGTCCATCACTACACAGAGCTCCATAGCCTCAACACCAAACAGCAGTGGCAGAAATGTGTAGCTCCAAACGCTCCAAGCTTTCACGGTCTCAACAATGCAGTTGTTGTCGTGAATAATTTTGTGGTAGTTTTCGACAGTTTTCACCTTAATTGGTATATCTACGACCCGCGGGTAGCAACATGGACTGCTATGTCCAGATTGGAGGCTGATAAGACCTGTTTTGGCTTGGTTCACCACAATGGAACTCTCCTGTTGTTAGGAGGAGTGAAGGGTGGTTACAACCAGCCAGGGACGATTGATGATGACGAGCCAGGAGCGACTGACGAAATAGAGATCTATGATTTTGCGACTGACACCTGGTACTCTACCAGCAGCAAACTGCCCGTACCCCTGGTAGGACCGAGTGCCTTCTCCATTGATGGATCCGTCTACGTGCCCGAGCCGCCATTTCTGCCTCTCCCCGATGATGCCCCTGATGTGGGTTTAACGAGGCTGGATTATTTTGATCCTGCCACAGAGACCTGGGCACCCAAAGCTCCCATGCTGGACACCAAGACAAACTCCAGCTGCAGAATTCAGCTTCTAGAGTTATTTAAGTGAGTACCGTAAAACCTCGGGTATAAGCCTAACTTGCGTATTAGCTGCACCCCGAGTTTGAGCCAATCCTATATGCCGCACCAGCAATCTGGTTCTGGTGACTTTAATACTGTACCATAGTAGCTAAAACTCGTGTATAAGCCGCACCCTGACTCTGGGCCGATCCTATATGCCGCACCGCGATCTGACTTGCGTAATAGCCGCGGCTTATACGCAAGGTTTTACGGTGTGTGTACATATATATATCAATATCAATCTGGGATTTATGGGACCCAAAATTCAATTTTCTTAAAATTGATACAAGATGTTCACCAATACCATACCTTCTTTCCTACCTATTTCATTAAGGCTTATCATTGCATAGGCCTGTTATTTTGGCCAATTATGGTCCTTGGGTGGAATAATTTTGTGCACGATTTATTCCACCCATTGAAAATATACTTTAAAAAGCCATGACCCACTTTCTGAGCTGTTACTACAAAAAACCTCTAATAAGGCCACTCAAAAAAAAAAAAGTTTCTCATCACCAAGCAATGAAAAATATGACGAGGGCGTTTTTTATATAATTCTTTTTTTTTTACTCTGGGGATAAATACATAGGGAAAATTGGACTTTTCGCGATCAATTTTCACATTTTAGTAGTTTGGGGTTTATTTATCAGCAAAGGTTGTTATTGACTCAGGGTCTCCTTTTCCTTGAAAAAATGAAATTGCTCCCATTTGGTCAATATTTCACTCTTTGCATCTTGCATGGTCTCAATAAATCACTTTCCACAATATCTGTCTAATGGTGTATTTGTTTTTCCCAAATTCCTACTATAACCCCCCCAAAAAACAAAAAATAATATTAGGCCGTAATTGGTGGTAATTTGCTTCAGCATAGGGCTCTATGGGAGCACAAAGATAACCGACAAACCCCAAATTTAGATATTTCGTGACAACCAATGCTATCTCTATGGGAGGGGTAGGTGAGACACTTTTTTTCAGACATCTATCAAACACTTAACTACTAGAGGTAATTTACAGGGGAGGTTACTTGCTATTATTTGTGTAACAGTGATAACCCTGATTCACCTTGCTCTGACAATGCACATATTGTTACAAAGGCTATATAGAAATGTGAGTGCCCCCCCCCCCCTGCTAGATATGTAGGCAGTGGTAATTGACGGGGGGGAGTTGATCATCTGTTACACACGCCGCCCCACGGCCGGCCGACACGGAGAAACAGAACCGGAGATGGTGTCGCTGCTGACGCTCTGATTGACTCGCTATTCGGCCATGACGTAAAACGGCGGTTACGCGCCACCAGGCGCTGACACCGACAGCCACGCCCAGACGCACTTGCTCGCCCACACTCACCGGCTCGCCCACACCCACCGGCTCACCCACACCCACCGGCTCACTCACACCCACCTGCTCAGCTGAAATATGATCACACACTAGTGTGACACATGATTTGAGGGTAGTTTTGACCCAGGAATACATTCCTGCTCTCAGAATTGACAAATAATTCATTGTTCCTGAAATAATATTTACGGATTCAGTTGTTTAGTCCGTCATTTCAATCACTTTATCACCCTGACCCTGAGTCATCTGTGATGTTAATCACACGTTCAATCTTAATGCAAGTTAAACCTAGCTGACTGCATTGCTTACAGTGTAAGCTTTAATTTGATACCAAATTTGACAATATTTTGGCAATTTTAACATATTTTTCATCAAAAATGTAAAAAATAAAAAAAGTTTCCCCAAATCATGATTTTTATGATGCGCGCGGTGATGAGAAACAACTTTTTTTTTTTGAGTGGCCTAAGCTGACCTTTTTTAAAAAAAAGATTTGTTTTTTTATTCAGTCATTATAGTTTAAAAATCGTTTAAATCACTGAAAATTCGGCTAAAAGATCTGCAAGTGGGAGCTCAGCTTATAAGGGAGGTCTGCTTATCAGAAAGGTTTTATCGTACACAGTTTTTGGAGAATCTTTATGTAGGATTTAGAAATTGACAAATAAAGAAAAAAACATACACTTTCAGTGAGACAATCATCACGGTCCTTCAGCCTTTTTTGAATTTTGCTACCCCCTTATGGTATTATGCTACCCAAAAAATATTTTGTCTTAATAAGACTCACCAAATATAGATGGCGCCACTATATATATGTGGTCTTACTTTGGCTCCCGATAGTTACCATACTTGGTTTAAAATCTCCAGGTTGTTTTACCTCAAGTTACGATGTTGTGGGTGCCAGATGAACCCTCTACCGCCTGAGCCCCCCCTCCCATCATATGTTAGTTAACAATTAAGGCTATCCCACATAGGTCTGTGTCGGTTTTAAAATGATATCTAGTCCAAGATTTTTAGACTTTCAGGTTAAACTAAATCGGAACAAGCCTATTTTGGACAGAAGATGCCCAGAAGGGTACTGAACCACATACTAAAAGTCCTCGGACATCCTCCTTGTGCTCGCTCAGAAATTCAAGATGGCGTCCAGGATGGGCAATATGCACTATTTCCCTCTTTTTTTAATCTATTTTGACTTTCCATAGGCCAATTTCAAGTTAACCTAGTCCCCCAAATTCAATTTCAAGTTTTCAATGGTCTTATCCTTTTGTTGCTAGGGCTGGTGGTTGCCTAGCAACAGGTATTTCCTATAGGCTTTCCCTAGAAATTAAGGCAATTAACAGTCAGAAAGGTATTGTACCCATACTTACAGCATCTAAAGTGACCCCTATGGAGCAAAGATGATATAACTGATTTGCTATGGTCCATTGTTCATTGTCACCTAGCAACAGCATATATACTGACCCAGCAACCACCTGGAAAGAGTGTATTTGGCTCTTTGGAAAATACTTTGGCTTCACAAAGGGCCATCTGAACATCACCTACCCCCACAAGTATCGGAAGCTTCATTGATGGTTACATTTTTGTGTCGCTAAGGCAAGTGGTTGCCTAGCAACATACATTCTATATTATACTTCTAACCTAGAAACCAGTCAAAATATTAATCAGATATACTCATCTACCAATATCTCGACCCCATGACATGTAAAGGAGGTTACTGAAACACATACTAAAAGTCCCAAGAATCCTCCTTGTGCTCGTTCCGGAATTCAAGATGGTGTCCAGGATGGGTAATATGCACTATTTCCCTTATTTTTAAATTTTTTTGACTTTCCATAGGCCAATTAGAAGTTTGCACAGGTCCCCTAAACCAATTTCAAGCTTTTCCATGGTCTTATCCTTTTGTTGCTAGGGCTGGTGGTTGCCTAGCAACAGGCATTTGGTATTGGATTTCCCTGGAAACTAGGGCAATTAGCCGTCCGAAAGGTAATGTACCCATACTAACTGCATCTAAAGTGACCCCAAAGGAGCAAGGTTCATATATATGTGTTGCTATGGTTCATGATTGCCTATCAACAGCAGATATTTACCTAGCAACCTAGAGTGTTCACGCCTCTGAAATGGAATTTGGCTTTGAAAAGGGTAATTGTACGATCACCTACCACCACAAACTATTAAAAACCTGTTGAATGGTGTCATTATTGTGTTGCTGAGGTAACTGGTTGCCCAGCAACACATTCTATATTACTACTCCCCAAAAACCAGGGGAAATATCAATGAGAGGCACACTTTTACTACAACTGCTACATATAAATGGACCTCAGATGAAGTGGGATGATGAAATGTGTTGGTATGGTGTGAAGTTGCCTAGCAACATCAGCTACCTCTCAACCAATGTGTTATAAATCAAAGTATTTTCCAAAGAGCCAAATACACTCTTTCCAAGTGGTTGCTAGGAAAGTATCAGCTGTTGCTAGGCAACCATGGACTATAGCAAATCAGTTGTATCATCATTGCTCCTTTGCGGTCACTTTAGAAGCAGTAAGTATGGGTACAATACCTTTCTGACTGTTAATTGCCCTCGTTTCTAGGAAAATCCTATAGGAAATGCCTGTGGCTAGGCAACCACCAGCCCTAGCAACAAAAGGAAAAGACCATTGAAAAGCTTGAAATTGGTTTTGGGGGACTAGGTAAACTTGAAATTGGCCTATGGAAAGTCAAATATAGAAAAAAAGAGGGAAATAGTGCATATTGCCCATCCTGGACGCCATCTTGAATTTCCGAGCGAGCACAAGGAGGATGTCCGAGGACTTTTAGTATGTGGTTCAGTACCCTTCTGGGCATCTTCTGTCCAAAAATTGGCTTGTTCCGATTAACCTTAGGTCCTATTCTGAGCTAAAAATCTTGGACTAATCTATCTATGCAAATACGTGCTAGCTCTCCTAGGTGCGCATACAAACGTTAAAAGCGCAATCTTGATTAAGACATCAGAAGAAAAAGAAACAGGGGGTTGGGGGGCAGAGCCCCCCATTACATACTAGTTAACTAGCCTATCCTACCATGGACTGTGTAGGCATATCACTACTAGTGGCGCTGTCTTCATTTGCTTAGAAACATTTTTAAGATAGTCTTAGATAATTTGAGATAGGATTAAGATAGGTTAAGATAATTAAGAGGGTCTTTATTCTGTGTTAAGAGAGTGGCACCCTTTAGGGTGTAGTGTCAGAAATAATTCTAGGACAATTAAGACCATCTTAATTCATAGGTTAAGATTGCGCTCGTAACATTTGTACGCGCACCTTGTAGAGCTAGTACGGGCGTGCCTATTTGATATCTGACCATGCCTCACCCTCCCGTACAGAAGAATAGGCCTACATTATCAATCAATGACTCTAGACCCTGAGGGAGTGTTCATTTATTAGGCCATAATAGATAGATATTGTGGTATATGAAGGATCGACATAACACTGATTATATACACGCGCTCTAGGCACCCACACTGAAAATATTGAATCTCAAATGTTAGTCAAAAGTTAGTAGGTTGTACTAACTTTTTACTAACTTTTGTACAAACATTAGCGAAAATTACGTGCCCAAAGTTCCTATCCTATCTTAGCGTTTTGCTGCTAACCCTTAGCTAATAGTTAGCATTGCCCAGGTCACCTGAACTTATGAGGCTGCGATAAAATCTGGTGTACACCTGCATCTCACATATAACTCACACCCCGACTTTGAGAGAATCCTATAACCTCTACCTGGGGCTTGAAAATTGTGATTTTAGTACTGTACTATACCTTCAAAAACCCTTGTATTACCTGCCCATAGACCTGAGATTATTGTATAACCTGCACTAGAGGTTTGGTTCTAGTATAACCTACAAGTTACATGCAGGAATTTACGGTAGTCATTCATTAGTGATTAGTACATCTATAACCAGTCAGTGGCATGGCCCTGGTTAATATGCAACAACCACATCATGAGTTACCTGTGCAATGGTA
Source organism: Harmothoe impar (assembly GCA_947462335.1). Classification (NCBI taxonomy): domain Eukaryota; kingdom Metazoa; phylum Annelida; class Polychaeta; order Phyllodocida; family Polynoidae; genus Harmothoe; species Harmothoe impar. Next base: position 136,994 of record CANHQG010000037.1, read on the forward strand.
ACTCCATCCATTGAAGCCAGTTTGTCTACACAACAATTATTGTCCTGTAGAATTGGCCATATAGAGACTTGAGTCTGTCTTTGATATATCCTTATTTCAAAAACACAAAAAAGGTGTCCCATTGAGAAAACCTCATTAGAATAGGTTGATCAGTTGTTTTTTTTTAATCTGGCTAAGTAGATACATGCATACATTATGTTACACCCCATATCCTATTCAAAATTAGAAAAGGTTTCCTCTAAGCATGATAAAAAGTGCAATTACAATCTTATCATATAGATAAATATCTCATGATTTGCTTGTGCTGTCACCTGGTGTGGAGTTCCTGTGGGTAGCTGGTTAGTAAAAAGTTAGTCATAGTTTAGCAAAATCTTAGTTCGATTTAATAATGCTAATAAGTTAGTGGTTTTGACTAAGATATATTAGCATTGACTAACCCCCAGAATTTTCAGTGCATTGCCGTCCTCCTAGTGTCTTTATTTAGTACCACATGGCGCTACCATCCTGCGTCCGTGATGGTGTTCCCGCCATGGTGCTGCGTCCTACCAAGGCATGGTAGTCAAACACTACAGATATCATTTAAAACTGACACAGCTGAGGGTTTTTCCTTCGTAACATGAGACATGGGCATTACTTAGAATCGACATGGGACATGGAGACACCCCCCCCCCTCCCCCGCCATCAAGGGCCCATATATATACATAGGCGTACTTGTAAGCCTCCTGGTATCAAATAAACACTGATGGGGCGGGTGAACACCTCAGAGCTAATAGTATTAACGTAATGGAGTGGAGCAAGCAATTCTCACGAGTGGAATTCTGCTGGATCCCACGTGTGGCTTTATATTGCAGGCAATTTTGTATGATAAGGGCCTGACTGATTGCCCTTATCAGATATCCTACAAAAGAAATATAGGTTTTGAAGGATAAGGGCAATTTTGTAGGATAAGGGCTTGACTGATTGCCCTTATTCTACTATTCTTTTAAATAGCTTTTGTAGGATAAGGGCAATTTTGTCCTGATAATACTATATGATGAATACAAAGGGATGCATATGATTGTGAGATGAATATCATTATTAGTCTGACAGCTGCTCCTATACAGTCTGGTACACCTGTTACATACTGGTAGCATATATGTACCGTACATTTACACATACAGGAGTTTGCCACTGGATTCATAAGACATTAACATGATCAGTAGACAGAGGCCGCACAGTAACATATTGTAATGTGTGTTATTTCACCATATTCTATGTAACAGCTTCTATCCCAGTGGGCACAAAATTCTGTTTGATGTTGAATCAATATTGAATCAACATTGAATCAGCATTGACAACCACTTATCAATGTTGATTCAATGTTTTGTGCCCACTGGGATATTACATTTTTGTGTGTTACTCATAGGGTATTGATACATGTTATTGATCATAAAGTTATACTTCCAAAAGGAAAACTACTAATTACCTCATACTTTGAGACAGGTGTGCTAGAATGCCATCTCAATTATGCTCCCTACCTGTTCATGCTTGTTATGGTATGTTCAATTCACACATTAATGTTCGGTAATTACCCAAGTTTTAATGAATGAAAGTTCATGTCATTAAAACTTCTTCCAGGTAAGATATTGATGTGTTTTGTACAGAAGGTGAGGCTTTACCTGTTCATGTGTCTGCGTCACCGAGCATCTGTAAATCGCTGTTGTATGTTAAGTTTTGATTGATACTATATAACAAAATCTTCACAGACATGTATAACAATTGTTTTTTTTCTAGATAATTTTTGAGACAAATAGATTGACATGCTGAAAGCAGGACCCCCCCCCCCCCCCCAGTAACAGTTGGACCTGAGCGAGGACTGGCGCTCTGGGTCTTTGAAAGAGGTGGTTGGGGTTTAACATTAGGTCATTCTGTGAATTATTTAAACCGATTTCACAGTTTTTACTAAATATGCAAGCTATTAGCTTTTTTTTTTGACAATGTATTAGGCCTTTTCCAAATTTCAATTGCACAAGGGTCCACACTGATGCATCAGAGAAATGATATGCTTATGGCTGTGTCTCACCAGATCGGCAATGTGAATGTCTCTGACCGGGTGCCGTCTTTGACTGGCCACCATAGAAAAATAATCTTTTTTCATATGTAAGGGATAAATAAATAAATTGAAGTGGTTATATCTTCGCCTGCCCCAAATAAACCATTTTTTGTCAGGAGCTCAAAGATGGCACCCAGTCAAAGATGGCACCCGATCAAAGACGTTCACATTGGCCCAATTTGGTAAGCCTTATTGTTAAAAAATACTGCCCCGTATTTGTATCATTAACATTGTACAGATATACCTTCATCCTATGGGTTGGATATATCTGTTGTTATCACACAAGGGAGGTAATGCGAATATGTCATAGTTTTGTCAATTATTTCTGTGAATGATTCAATACTAAATTCAATTATCCAAATGTCTGCCACACATTTTAATGTAATTTACTTAATGAATTTATGTTCTGAATCAAAGGATTCCTACACATACCAGGTGTGCAGTTGTTCAATACTGCATGCTAATATCCAACTTTAACCCTTTAGGGACTGCATAGTGTGTTAATATTCTATGTTGCCATCATGGATGCAGCCCCTGTATTAAGCAAATACGGATAGCGGATATGGATACGTTAACAGTGCAATCTTAATCTTACATCTTAAAATGTCTCAATCTAATGCAGCCCTGTTTTGTATTGAAACACAGTATGCTGTCGGCCAAACATCTAAAAGAAATGAAAAGAAGAAAAAACACGGGGGTTAGGGGGCAGAGCCCCCCATTACATACTAGTTAACTAGCCTATCCTACGATGGACTGAGCAGGCTTACCACTTAGGGGGGGGGGGGGTGGCATCAAATATTGCTATAGGAAATGTTTTGCTAACGGGTGGGGCACTCTTTTGAGGAATTACTGTACTAATTAAGACAATCTTAATTCTGAGATTAAGATTGTACTGTTAACGTTTGTCTGCGAGAGCTATCCCGGGCGTGCCTGTATTTAAGCATCATGTTGACCCGTGTTGAAGTGTATGTACTGTGTAGGATGGGCATGATGCTGTGCAGCCCTCAAAGGGTGAATATATGGAACGGATGAGCACACTCTTTGTGCTAATGAAGATAGATTTGGCCTCTTCAAAGATTTCAAAGTTTATAATGAATCTGGTTTTGTTTCTTTGCTTCTCTGATTGTACAGTTGCAATTAAAGATAATCTATCACCTAAGTCAGGAGGTTCAAACTTGTGTTCTCCTTCATCTTGCTATGATGACATACTTTGGTCGATGAGCTTGTATCTACATAGTGTGTTAGGTGAGGTGCATTCACTTACCGCCCATAAGGCTGCGAGAAGACATCAGATCACCAGGTATTGGACTCTACAAAGTCCTACACTGATGAAGGTATGTAGGTAGTTTAGTACTCTACTTGATCTAGAGATTATATTTTGCACATTGTTCAGTGTATCTTGAAAATATAACCTTATTATATCCATATATTTCTGATATTGATACTTGATGTGGTTACTCATATGTTAGCAGCTGGTAAAGCTGGGTTGACTTTCGTATCAGACACCATTATAAGGCCTAGACCAAGATAAATTATCTATTTTACAATGATTAATCAAGGATAAAAGCTAATTCTATCAGTAAAAAACAAAAGGATGAATTAGTAAGGTGTGTCCAATGTTAGACTGTTAGCTTTGTAGATAGCATGAAGATTATTTAGGATGTGAGGGAGCGCCCTGGGGGAGCCTGGGGTGGGAACGCCTGAGGGGAGCCCAGTTGATAATATGCCAACTGCTGCTGTTATTTGACATTAAACTGTCAATTAAAATGATGGGATCTTGGGTTGGGAGTGGACATTTTTTAACCCTATAAGATCACTTTTCGTCAAATTTTGAAAATGATAAAAATTTACCTTGATGAACTTTCCATGCGACCCTTCAAAAGGTGGTGCACGTGACTTGTGTTATCGGCACATTATGATTTAGCCGGAGTTTATATAAATGTCACCCTGCATTGCTTACGTAATAGGTGGAAGACTGTAGTGTCACGTGTCGCTGCTGTGGGGGGTTTATGGGAGGGGTGCTGGGACTACTTTAATCACTCTCTAAGCAGAGTGCCAGGTACGGGCCCAGGTGAAAGGTTCTGCTGGAGAGTGTAGCCTGCGTAGTAATTCACGTAAATCTGTATGCTCCCGTCATGCCCCCACAGCAGTGACATATACAACTACAATCTATAAATAGGTATGTGGAGCGGCGCAGTGTGTATAAATGTCTCAGAATTAGAAAGTAAAAGTTCTGATGTTGTTTCACAGTGTTTGATTACAAAAAGATGTCCTAATCACGATCTGAATTAATCATTTTCTAGACTTCATCAAAATAGAAACACAGAGTAGTGTCCTGAGCTTCATCTGTAAACATGAGCTACAAATTCTGAACAGTTTACAAATGACACCTCATTAAGTGCAGGGCGGCTGGGCTCATCAAAAGCAGTTCTTAAGGCTGGTCCATTTTCAGACATTTCTCGTATATGAAAGCGCTGTCAACAAGGAGACACACAACTATTCCAACCAACACCTGCATATATAGACAGGGGACAAGATGTGTAGAATTGTGGACTTAGGGTGAAATCTGAGATGGTCACCTGGGAAGATTTCCCGATTTTGGTCCAACCTAAAAGGACCTACTGTGGTGTTATATGCACCCCCGGGATAGCTCTCCTAGGTGCGCGGACAAACGTTAACAGCACAATCTTAACACAGAATTAAGATTGTCTTAATTATCTTAAAATTGATCTCAATCTTATCTTGACCTTTATTAATCCTAGTGCAGTCACTCCAGTTGTAGATCAGATTGAAAGATAAGAATGTATATAGCTCAGTCTCACGACTTTGTAATAATTGGATAGTCTTTGACCGGGTGACGTCTTTGACCAGGTGATGTCTTTGACTGGGAAGCTTTATTATAGCATAAATTAGGCCGATATATAGTAAGAAAGGGGTGGAAAATGTCAAAGGATATTCTCACACAATATGAAAGGAAATTTATTTCAAGTTTGTTATATTTATATGTTCACCCTATTATGTCCATTATACAATTATTGAATGTTTTCCTCTGCCCGGTCAAAGATATCACTTTCTATATCACATGGACTTTGAAGAGCTGCACTGTCCAAAGTATTATGCAATAACCATTTGTATACACTTTTTCAAATACAACACATGTAGTAGAGATATAAAAAAAAAAGTTTAAAAAAAAGTTACCTTTTTCTAGCTTCCCGGTCAAAGACGTCACCCGGTCAAAGACTATCCAATTGTAACAAAGTCTTGAGACCCAGCCATATAATATTTTCTTGCTTGCAGATACTATCAGCTAATAACAACAGACATGAAAGCTGTGTTGTTGCTCTGCATTGTTGTTGGTATGCTGGATTCTCTGTCCGCCAAGGACATAGTTATTGCGGCTTTACTCAACATGAATTCTCCACCAACAAACCCGTTCTCCGTGTACAGAACAGGACCAGCGTTACAAGTAGCGTTAGAGGACTTTGAGGCAAGCGGGGGTCTGCCTGACCACTCTGTGAGGTAGGAACCTTATGCATTTTGTTTGATATGGATGGCATGCTCTGTCAAAGCATTTTGTTTATTTGTTGACATGATATTTTTCAGGTTTGTTGTCGATGATGCAAATTGTGATGCCACAGATACTATCAAAATCCTTAGAAATGCAAAGTCAAAGGGAGAACTTGCAGCAACAATAGGACCAGGTTGTGGAAGGAGTAAGTATTTTAGACATTGATTGATTTTAGTAAGATGGTAATATATCAGTACATGTGTTACCGTATTCGACGTAATAAGCGCTTATAAAATTATTTTGTAAGACTTTTCAGTACTTAAGAGTTTAATTGTCTCCAAAATCGTAAAATTTGAGCCTTTGTTCTGGTCTAAATATTTCCCAAAGGGGGGGGGGCGCTTATTAGGGGGAGGGCGCTTATTACGTCAAATAAGGTATTCACAATCGGTTCACAATCCCTGCTTCATTGATGGAGGTTGAGCTGATTTTTAAGATATTGGGCAAAAAAAAAAAGCTGCCCTACGGGGGGTACCAGACCACAAAATTTCCCGAAGGGCAGAGGCAAAAAAAAAAAAAAAAAAAAGCATGGAAAATCTCATTTCTAGGCAATCTAATGAAGATATATTGAGAATTGCTCCCAATCTGAAAGGCCTCGCTCTACCTTTTGCTGGTCAACATGTACTTTTTTTTTTTTTTTGGTAAAAATTCTCAAAAAATCTCGGAGGGGAAAGGTTAAAAAAAACAAAAAACTTTTTTTTTTTTGCAAAATGCCAAAAATCTCGGCGGCGGATCCGTAATCCAAGTTATCAAAATAAAACGGCCTTGGAGGGAAGTGGGAAATAGTGCACATTGTTGACTTTGCCTAATATATCAAATGTAATAAGATTTGGTTCTTTTAACATAAGCATATAATTATGTTAATTACTTGGAATGTTAATTGTTGATAAGCTTGAAGGTTGAGCTGTTGTATAATTTTTGATTGTAGATGTTGCAAGTTCAGGACTATTTCTGTCCATTTGGAACATACCCTTTATAAGCTATGCAGCATCAGGTACAGAGTTTGCTGATGAAGAATCTTTCTCAACTCTGATCAGAATAGCGCAGAGTACAGGGAAGCTGGCTTACGGTTTTGTTACAATGTTCAAAGAATACAAGTGGACACAGGCAGTCATAGTGTCTGACCTGGGCCACAGTAAGCCAGTATCTGATTCTATTGTGGAGGAATTCCCCAAGTATGGAATAAGGATTGAACTGAGAATAAATTTACCATTACAAGAGCGAGGGAAGGCCGTTCCTAAACACCAGTTTCAAACCATTCTGACCACTATTGAACAACGGGGGCGTAGTAAGTATGATATAATACTCTAATGAAAGCAGATATATGTATGAATACATGTCTACCAATATAGTCTTTCTATATTGGAGTTGTCATATCAATATTATCAGAAACCTTAATTATACCGTGCAAAAAGTAGCATACAAATTCCCTGCAGCTTAAAGGGGGTGGTGTGTCCTAACCACACACACCAGAGTTGGCACAGCGGACAGACAACATGTACATGTACTGTAAAACCTCGCGTATAAGCCGCGGCTAGTACCTGAGTCTGATAATAGGATCTGCCCAGGGTCAGGGTGTGGCTTATACGCGAGTTTTTTCTACTATGATACAGTACTAAAAGTCACCATACTCAGATCTCTGGTACAGCTTATAGCATCGGCCCAAACTCAGGGTGCGGCTTATGCGCAAGCTAGGCTTATACGCAAGGTTTTACGGTATGCATGGTGTTTGAGGTAGGTATATTACCATAATGATAATTAAATGTCGTAAATGTAGACTTTTAAGTACACCAAAAGTAACTTAAATGTGGAGGATCAACATTTTCATTACTTAAATGTACTTAAATGTGACATTTAAGTAATGAAAATGCACCAAAACTATGATCATTTCTAGATAATGGTAGGATCATTGCCAGAAAGTGGTACTATCAATCCCAATGCTGATGGTACGATCGTTCCTGCAAAGTGGTATGATCGTTCCCACGTAGGGCAAAGCGGTACGATCAGGCAGATGGTACGATCGTTCCCTAGTACGATCGTTCCTATACCAGAATGATTGTACCCCATTTTGGGGAATGATTGTACCGCCCATCGGGACTGATCGTCCGGCATGGGAATGATCGTACCACCTTCTTGAGGAATGATCGTACCACCCTTGGGGAATGATCGTACCACCCTTGGGAAATGTTTGTAAAGCCCATTGGAAATGATTTATTTCCTTTCTACTATTAACTATCATTCACATAGGGACTATTTTCAACTAAATTGCAATGAAAATATACAAAAGAAATAAATGGAGATTCTAACTCAACATCATACTAATTGCAACTGGTGTTACAGTTCCTGGGGAAATTATTGCAATTCAATGGATAGGGTTAGGGATAGGGTTAGGGATAGGGTTAGGATAACGTCTTAGGAATAGGGTTAGAGTTAGGGTTAGGGACAGGGTTAGGGTTGGGGATAGGGTTAGGGTTAGGGTTAGGGATAGGGTTAGGGTTAGCGTCATTTGTAACTAGGAGTGATTCAATTTTAAGAAATAATAGCATTCATAAATGTGTACTCATTAATGCACCAAAAGTCCGCAATAATGGCTGTATATGGAGATGAAGCTATAAGGTGGTACAATCATTCCCAGAAAATGGTACGATCATTGCCAGAAAGAGGTACGATCAATCCCAATGTTCATGGTACAATTGTTCCTGCACAGTGGTATGATCATTCACGCTACGATCAGGCGGATAGTACAATCATTCCCAGGTACAATCGTTCCTGTAATCCTCTATCCAGTGGCAGAATCAGCAATGAGGGTGTATATAACAATTATTGTTGATTTCTTTACTTTAACAGTTGTTATTCTTCTCATAACAAATGAGGAAGATGTTGCAAATTTAATGATTGAAGTATACAACCGTGGAATGACAAAGGGTGACTATGTGTTCATAAGACTATGGAACGTTGCCTTTCTTTCACATAAAATCCCTTGGATTGGAGAAAAGCTCAAAATGACACAGACAGAGCAAAGAAAGATTAGAAGTGCCTCTCTTATTTTCAAGTCGGTATGTATTTTACAATTTAGTTAAATTATAGCATACAATAATTTGTTTTACCACATAAATATCCAATTGTATTGGACAAAAACACAACAGATACAGATTCCAGTTTGGATAGACTGTTTGTACAGGTTTGAAATACCCCTTAACCCATGGTGAAGGGCCAACACAAAGGACTTCACACCTTGGCTTTATTGTATACTCTCACGTAACCAAATTTTAAGTTACAGGGGCTTGGCAACCGGGGGAGGACATGTCCCCCCCCCTTTTGACCAACCCCAAAAAAGGTCAAAAAGGGTCAAAATACCCCTCAGTCCCCCCTACTTTACAACTGCTTGCCACGCCCCTGAGTTACCCCCCCTTGTAAATGAGTTATGTAATAATAAAAATGGTACAGTGGCTAGTCATGATTATTTTGACATACACTTAGTTACTTGCGGGGTAACTACTAGGTATGCTGCAACACATAATAAACTCATTGAGTTGAGTTTATACGTTTTTAATTTAGACTGTATAATACATCAGACACATAATACAAAGATCCTGCTGAAATACTGCAGTTAACACTTCTCTTGCCAATAGTCAACACTTATCATGATTATTCTGTAATTAGACTTGTAGATTGAATTGACCAATTTAGGACTTCCGCTTTGATTCCAGTTTACATTTTCTGAGAAAGAATCACAGAAGACAAAAAAATTGATTGATGCCATACCGAAACGACTCCAAGAACCTCCTTGGAACACAAATATAAGTGTGGTCAATAATTTCAAGGTCAGTACAAATATTTCAACTGAAAAAGATCACCTCGGAATTTTGGACTTATATATCATGCAGATATAGGCAGACACTGGACTCTAGAAAGTGCAAATTATCTCTGTTTATTCAGTAAGGGTTCAGCAGCAGTAGACGATGCTGGCTTCTGATTGGTCGATAATATAGACATAATACTATGACAACCTCGGTGTAAAGATACAATAAATACCTGAGACAGTTGAATTCACTTTCCTGCTCTGGTATGGAGGCAGTGTCACCTACTGTACAATAAGAACCGCAAATACGGGATAGCTCTCCCAGGTGCAAGGACAAACGTTTAGAGCATTATCTTAATCTTATATCTTAAATCTTAATCCAGTGTAGGGGTACTATATTATGTGTTTACTCTACATGGAGTTATCCCGCTCGGTCTCTGCACCTGGGATTAGTGCACACCGTTCACGGGAGAGGATTCGGATCCTCTCCTGGTTACCGTGTGTCATCCACAGGTGAGTGGCCGACCCTCACCTGCACACGTGACCTCGGTGCAGGTTATATAAGAGGTGTTTACTACCCGTAGCGGCCAGTCAGTTCTGACTCGACTCACGATACTTCACAACGTCCTATTGTGCGGACAGACGGTATAACATACCTGTGGTTTATTCTTGTAATAAACAGATACATATACTCTCGCACCTGGAAACTGCCGTTCCTTATTATTCTTTAATCTAAAGGGATAAACACGAACCACCACATCAGTATCTTAAAATCGGGCAGTAATACTTTTAAGATAGTCTGAGATGAGTCTTAAGATGGGATTAAGATAGTTTATGAAAGGATTGAAATTCAGCTACTAAAAAAGTTAAGACAAGTAAGATCATCTTAATAATGTATTTAAGATAACGCTCTAAACGTTTGTCCTCGCACCTCGGAGAGCTATCCCGGGCATGCATGAGAACCAGTACCAGTGCATCATGTGGCACAGTGTTTCTATGTGGTATTTCCCCAGATGACCTACGAGTGATTTTGTTGGGGCATGGGAGCATTGTTTAAATGTATAGAAAACTGAAAAAAATGTTAGCGGACCCTGCCCTAGCGGGGGGGGGGGGGGGGGTCTCATTCTAAGGTGCTTGGGTCCAAGGGAAACCCACATCATCCCCTCCCCTCCTCCTGATCAGGTGTCGCTTGGTCCAGGTAGCCCTCGAGTCTGGAAACCCTAAATGCTGTAATGAATGACAGTAAAATTTGATTTTATGTAGATTCAACAAAGATTGCAGTTTTTCAATGATTATATTTCCAGGGTAGTAGGATAGCTATCATCATCTATGAGTGCATGTACACTTACCTCTCCGTCCTGAATGACACCCTACATGGCCCTGACCCAACACAATACACCAACGGGTCCTTTTTTCGGCAGCAAATAAAAGGGAGGACTTACAAAGGTATTCTGAACTATTCTATATAAGAAGTACATTCAACTCTATACATGCTATAATTTGATATGACACAATGCAATGTAACCAGTTGTATATCATGTTTGAAGCTCCAATTCGTTCAGTCACTTGAAAAAAAACACACATTGAATAGGTAATAGTTGTGTGTGGCTTGGAAAGTGCAATGTGCAAACAGGGCTGACACTGTCAGTGACAATACAGAGGTAATCTGCTCTACAGTGGCGTAGGAAAAGGGGGGCCAGGGGGGCGTGGGCCCCCTCAATCACAGAGGAAGAGGGCCTGAATAATTTTTGGGCTCCCCCAAAATTTGCCAAGACCCTATAATAGAATACACATTTTCAAATCATACCTCTCCCACATAGGAAAAAGTGAGAGCAGAGTTGCTTGGACCTCCCAATCAGTATTAAAGAGGGCTCAAAACTGCTTTTTTAAATTTGATTCCAATACAATCATGTGTATACACCGCCATACTTGAAGTCTGATATTTAAAGCTGGTGGGGTGAGGCCCCCTGGGCCCCCCCCAAGGATAATTTGCTTCCTACGCCTCTGCTCTAATAATATTTTGTAAGAAATTTAGCTGCTGCAAATATATAGCCTGTTTGATTCAACAACTTTCTTTGCTTAAGGATTGGATCGAGATGTTCAATTTGATCAGCACGGGCACCGTGAGGGGTCTTTCTGGTTATGGTCCATGGCTCCCGGTGAAGACAGGTTCAAAGGTGTTTCTACTTTTACTTCCAGTGGGGTAAGTCTTGACCTACTTTTTGTGTTCATCAAGTCTGCAGCTTGTTTTCTTTGGACAAAAAGAAATATAGTAAATAAATAAATTCTACCAAATTCTAAGTTCCTCATAAAGATCCAAATACTGTAAAAGTAAATTATTAATATGGTGGGGGACATGGTATCCATGGCCAGTAACGGCTCTGAAAGTGGGTCCCATTGGGCCCAACTATGCTATTTACAGTGTATTATCAATGGGGATAATAAAATCGTAAACAATTTTATTCTAAAATGACCATGAATTGGGCAATAAAATCAAATTTGGACAAAATGGCAGGGAATAAGGAAAAATGGAATAGATAGGAAGGGGAGTATGTAATATGTGAACATCCTGGATGTACTTACTTTAATTTAGGACCTAATGGTAGACTACGAAGAACTTGAAATACCTCTATCTTGTTAACTTTTAATTTGAAAATTTATCTTAAAATATGCTCGGCATTAATGACTTGAATATTTGAATCAAAAATGTCTATCAACAAGTGTCCCTCTCTCAAACACTTGGTCAGAACTTGTAGCCGTACATTAATGGGTATTAATACTTAATCACTAGGAGGTGCATCACTTTGCCCCGTTGTACTGGCACACACCGGACGGACTACCACCCCCTGACACCCCACCTTGTGGCTTCAGGAATGAGCTGTGTCCAGACCCAAGTAAATCAATTGTTCTTAGTGTTGATGTTTAAAACTCATCCCAACTCTTTTATCAATAGTATGCTATGATTTATGAAAAATTTTACCATCTAGATATTGTGCGCAGATCATGGAGTAGAAATCTTCAGCAGCGGTGCTCCGGCTTTTTTCACTAAATTCCAAGGTATTTCAAGTAAGTCTCTTCCGTGGGATATCACAAGACACAAAACGCCAAAACAATTAATAGGCTTTATTGGTATCAATATTTCAGACAGGAAATACTTCATCATTGGTGGCAGTGTGGGCTCTGTATTGGTGGTGATTGCAGCTGTTGTTGTTGTTCAACTTCTCAGGTAACCGGTTACTCCTCATTTAAAGTTGCTGATTAAAGGTAGCTACTAACCAGGACTCACAAATTGAATATTTCACATTATCTTGGTATGTCTTCTTTTAGATTACGCATGAGAACTCCATGCTCCATGAATCATTGTCAGACATGGTTTCTTGGTGAGCCTGGCTTAGGCCGTTTTATTTTGATAACTTGGATTACGAATCCAGCCATGGTATTTCTTTTTTTTTAAATTTCCTTTTTTTACCCCTGCCCGCTGGGATTTTTTGAAAATTTAACCTTCAAAATTAGGAATATTTCTCAATATGCCTTCATTTGATTGCCAAGGAACGTTTTCCCCCTCTGCTCCTGGAAAATGTCAGTACTGAGCTCTCTGCAGAGGGTACTTTTTTCCCCCTCTCACCCCCCAAAATATTTACTGCTGTGGCCCATAATACAAGTTATCAAAAAGAGGTGGCCTTACTGGCTTATTCTTATTTCTGATGCTTCCACATCAGATCAAATAATAGAATCTATACGTTTCAAGTTACTAAAGCTTGATAAACTCAGTATTTGATTTAGTAGATATTGAAAATATTGAATCAATTACATGTAGACGCCAGCACAGAGAAGCAGTCTTGAAGAGAATGTTGTGGAAAATATTGTTCCCAGATATCACAATGCTCAACAAGGTCAGTTTAAATCCTGGGAAATACACTATTATACCATAAACTGTATTGTGCAAGTAATCCTTCACAAGTAGACCAAATAGATAACACAGTGCTATTTCAGGTTACAAGAGAGGAAAAGCTAAGGTTGCATTTATACTTCATTATCTTATTGCAAAAGTTCTAGCCAGCCTTTTCTTAAATTCATTGATAATACCACAAACTTAGAAGATTCCACTACTCTAAGTTCACCAAATATATGATGCCCCACAGACAATGAGCACGAGGAGCATGCAGAGCGGTCTCTCTGACCTGGATGATGAGCTGTATGCTGCAGGGGATGTGGCGCTGTACAACGGCACCATGGTCACTGTCTACAAGTTTGACACATCCTCTGTAAAACTTAAAATTGAAGATCACATGGAGCTAAATGAGGTACCGTATTCAACATAATAAGCACCCCCCCTTTTTGGGACACTTTTAGACTACAATTTCACGATTTTGGAGGCAATTAAACTCTTAAGTACAAAAAAAACATAAAAATAATTTTCTAAGCCCCCAGGGCGCCCATAATGTTGAATACAGTAATCTACTTATCAGTTTTATCAGATGTAAATACTTTCTTGTATTTGGAACTGAAATGGGTCAATAATTAGATAGTTCTGGGTGTAGATATGACATGACAGTCTGCGGGAAACAGCATAATTATTTGTACAAGTCTCAATTGAACAGATGAAGGACATGCGTCATGGAAACATTAACAAGTTTGTTGGTGCCTGCGTTGATCCACCTGATATATGCGGGGTCATGACCTTTTGTGAGAAAGGAAACATCCGGGTAAGGTTTTGCTACATCTTAGGGAGAAACAAATATGTCACCGATAACTGCAAATACAAGCTACCAAGATACTATCAACATGTCTATCCTTAGGATTTTGGGAAGATCATTCATAAGAAAAGGGTGGGCCTTCCACTACAATCACAGATGTTTCTCACTCCTGGGTCACTATTCCAAACCACACAGCCAAAAATAGTTTTCTCATTTCAAAGAAAATAAGATTATTAAACTCAACTTGCAGACAAACCACTACATATTTTTTGTTAAAACAAGTGGTTTGCCTGCCAGACGAGTTTAATAATCTTATTTTCTAAAATGAGATAATTATTTTTGGCTCTGCATTATTAAAGAAAGTTAAGTTGTTTTTTTGTAAGTTGACATGTCCTTTCCCATTATCTTTTTCTTTCACAGAATGAAATTTAAGTATCGATAGTTATTGCCATCTAGTTATTGAGCTAGAATGTAAAAGATGTTTGCTGATTGTGGTATCATTTATTTCCTTCAGGATATCCTTGATAATGAAGAGATACATCTGGATTGGATGCTGAAAAGTTCAATCATTTCCGATCTGACAAATGTGAGTCATTGTTTTACATTTCATTTGCTGTAACTAATACAAACTCCAAAAATAATGGAGTGACCGCATGGCCAAACTATTGTATTGTGTATGAAAACATCAACTTCGCTGTCAGAGCACCCATTCACATTATTATTTGAGGAAAGAATGACATTATTTGAGTGATTAGAACATTGAGAAAATACATAATTAAACCAGCTAGCAATGCAAGGATTTGACCTGTTCAGTGTTATGTTAACAGAAATAATATATTTTGTTCCATAAATAACATATCTTCTTGATGTGTCCTCTTCTCGACTGCAGTCCTATACTAGACTCTGATTGTTTAGTCCACACTACTTTCCTGTATAACCCTTGCTATACTCTGTATGCCTCTGTTCTCTATTTCGAAGGGCCTTGCTATCTCTGTTGGTCTCCTTCTTTGCATATCAATCCTATATCTCATCATGGTGTGCATAGGACTATCATATGAATGGGTATAATTAATTCTAAATCATATTTGAAGCAAAATGGCTTAACATACAGAGACTTTCATTGTTTATTCCTAAATTCCAGGGCATGGTTTACCTGCACCAAACATTACTTGGCTCTCACGGTAACCTGAAGAGCACCAACTGTATGTTGGACAGCCGGTGGGTGGTGAAGGTCTCAGGTTACGGGATGCACTCATTCAGGGGTAGAGCCATCAAAGTAGAAGAGTTGGGAAACGAGTGTTACTTCACCGACCTCTCGTGGATGGCACCGGAGTTCCTTAGGATGGAGGAGCAGCCACGTAATGGCTCCCAGAAAGGAGACGTGTACAGTTTTGGTGTAATCCTGCAGGAACTTGTCTACCGCTCAATGCCCCTCTTCATGGACGAGGCTGAACCAAAAGGTGAAACTACTGCACCAACAGTTTTCATGTTTGTCCTTATATATTTTGTAACATCTATAATATGTTGATTTACTTTTCAGATGTAATTGGCAAACTGAAAAACCAGCAAGACCCTGTATTCAGACCAGTGCTGCCTGAGTTGGAAGATGACACACATCCCAATGTTCCTGATCTAATATCCCTCTGCTGGGCAGAGGACCCAGATGATCGGCCAACCTTCAATGATGTGAAAGAAAAACTTATGGAGATGAATGAAGGAAGGTAGTATAAAAATAATATCACACCTTATAAAAGCTTAAGTAAAAGAATTAATTCTGAGGGTTTGATCACCATAATTTATAATCAAACTTCCTTATAGTTGCAGAAAAGGAGAATACCTGACATAAATAATATATGATGAAACTTTGCAGGATATAGTAATAATTGCCTGAGATGAATAATTTCATGCTTTTTTCCATTTTCACCGACTAAAGAGAGATTGACATAATGGAAATGATGGTAAAGAGGATGGAGGGTTATGCAGCCAATCTGGAAGAAATTGTTGCTAAAAGGACTGAAGAACTTACTGAAGAAAAAGAGAAAACTGAAGTACTTCTTTTCCAAATGCTACCGAGGTAGATATGACTTCCTTGTAGAAGAAACAAAAATAATTTAAGTAGGAATCTTTTTAAAAACGTTGTCATGTTCGTTAAACATCCGTTTATCTTTTTCTTATGAAACTATTCATAACAGTGGGGTAGATTAGGCAGTGCCTCAGACACATATATTGTAAGTGAAAACTTATACAAATCTTTAACTTTTAAAATGTGTTACAACTGATCCCGCCTTTAAGTTACCAGGAGTGTGGTGGAGAAGCTGGGGTAACAGCATAGTGGGTAGGGCAGTATGACATCGGCTTCATTGATGAAAACTTACACAAAGATTTACTTTTATACATTTGCTCCAAATGCCCCCGCCCCCCAATATGTTCCCAGGAGTGTGGTGGAGAAGCTGGTGGCCGGGGAGAGAGTACAGCCGGAGATGTTTGAGGCTGTCACCATTTACTTCTCAGACATTGTGGGCTTCACATCCATCTCAGCAGGCTCTACTTCAATGCAAGTTGTGGATCTGCTCAACGATCTCTACACACTGTTTGATGGCATCCTGACACTGCATGATGTCTATAAGGTTTATATCTCTACTGTCATTCATAGCATTTTTATTCCTCAGATATGATGTTTTGCAATCCACTGTAAATAAGAACAACAATGTGAAAAAACGAACTACCATTCAGTCAAGATTCTTTTTTTGTGTGTACTTTTTGTAACTTCTGAGCATCATTCATGGTGCCTGCATTAGAATTTTACACATCTTATCCTTATCTTATGAGCTATGCTGAGGATACCTACTAGTTAGTTTGGCAAAGTATTTACAGCACTCATTTTTCAATCGAGTCAACCAAAACAGAAATTGGGAAATCTTCATGAATGCCACAATATGATTTGCATTTGAATGACATTTAACCACTCAACCTAATATAAATCTGTATTAAAGGTCTACTTCTATAATAGTATTAATCACTTATAACGCAGTATACCTACATATATCAAAGTTGTATTAAACCTAGGTGGAGACTGTGGGAGATGCATATATGGTGGTGTCAGGGCTACCAAATAGAAATGGAAACCGTCATGCAGCACAAATTGCCAACATGTCCCTAGACCTGGTGAGTGCCGTCACCCACAAGGCCAGGATCCGACACAGACCTGACATGAAGATGAGGCTGCGCAGTGGTTTCCACACTGGGGCCGCAGCCGCAGGTAAGGGCACAAATATCAGGATTGTCATTGATATCATGACTTATGTTATTTACCATGTATTTATACTACACACAATTTTATCAGATTCAGTCAGGTTGAAATTTAAGAAGAAACAAACATCAGTTGGGTATTACCACAGCACATCCCAGCTCAAGACACATTTTTGAGTGCTTATTAGGCTCTACAGAGACTTTGCAGGGCTCAATAAGTGCTTGATAAGTGGTCTGTGCCCACTGGGCAGATTTTGGTGTTTTAACATACAGTACTGAATGAGCCTTTAAAATATTCTTTTAAAAAAGTCACACATCGATACCACAAAATCAACAGTGTAAGAAATAACAAATGAAAGAGATTAAATTAGTTTGAAAAATTATATAGACTTTTAAAGAATGTATAGAAGGTAACTTATCTTCCCTGGTTCTGTCTCAGGTGTTGTTGGAGTGAAGATGCCTAGATATTGTTTGTTTGGAGAGACAGTTCTGTACGCCTCAAAGATGGAGTCCTCAGGACAGGGTAATGTCTATCTATTACATTATTCACAATAGTTGTTGCAGTAACTTGACTTTATTTGCTATTTAAGTTGACTACAGTCAGAATGAAACTTGTTTTTCTACCGATTATCTATTCTTTCTTTTCCTTACTTAACTTGTTATATTGACAGAATTATTGCTTAACTAACTTTTTTCTACAATCAGGGCTTTAAATCAAACAAGCACACCTCAAAGCACTTACTCAATAATCAGGAGCAAAATAAAAGTTTAAATGACTACTTTGACTCTCTAATAGTCACTTCTGTTCACGAAGTCACAAAAACTTATATTATGTGCAACCTTCTTCCAGCTTCACAAGTCCAATGCAGCCAGCAGTCCTATGACCTCCTTGCAGCCCACGGTGGCTATCAGCTGGAGGAACGACAGACTGATGCTATCCAGGTACCACACTCTTCACTTTTTAACTTAACAGGCTTACATTTTTGCACAGACTGGTCATACAAATGTAGTGGGAAAATGGATTTTGTAAAGTTTGTAAGTGAATATATTTTCACTGAGTGATATTCATTAATTACAATTATCTATCAACTTAATAAAGCATGGCAGTATATTTTCACTCAGCTTCTAATATGTGTTGACGGTATAGGTACATGACATAATAAACCACCAACAGGTATACACTAGTAGGAAAATATTTAAATGCAGGTTGGCAGGCTCTTAGGACCTGTAAGGACTGTGCCAGACAGATGCACTCCAGTTATTCTATCCACAATAACTGCACGGTTCATTCTTATATCTCATCTAAAGTATTCCACATCCAATTCTCCCTGCCAAGTTCTGACCTTAGATAAGTAGTTACAAAAAAATGTACAATTTCAGGAGGTTCCTGAACCCAGCACCTACTGGTTAAGAGGGAAGGATGAGGAGGACCTGGTGCCCCTACAGGAGTAGCACCAGACAGCACAAATACAGGATAGCTCTCCCAGGTGCGCAGACAAACGTTAACAGCACAATCTTAATCTTACATATTAAAATGTCTTAGTCTAAGGCAGAAAGAAAAAAACAACCAAAAAAAAGGGGGCTGGGGGGCAGAGCCTCCCATTACATACTAGTCGACTAGCCTATCCTACAATGGACTATGTAGTTTAAGATAGGAATAAGATAGGTTAAGATAAGATTAAGACTAATTTTAAGATAATTAAGACAATCTTAATTCTGTGATAAGATTGCGCTGTTAACGTTTGTCCCTGCACCTAGGAGAGCTTTCCTGGGCGTGCCCGGGCAGTAGGAGGACACAGTGACACCTCACATGCAGTCTTTGCCAAAACATCCGGGCCAAGGTTCTCCGCAGACCAAAAAATGACACCGTAACACCCACAGTTCAGAGATATTGAACAAAGCAGGATTCTCACAAGTGACTGAATCTAAAATAGCCATTAAAATTACAATATGGTTTAGAAAGTACAGATTTATGAAAAAAATGTATAGAAATTACTCAAAATGGCCCTAACTTCTGTTTTATTTGGAGTATTTGCAAAATTCAAAACGCTATAGAAAGCTAAAAGTATGCTGGTGGCAATTCTGATGCCATTTTACATTGGCGGCAGCAAAGAGGATGCCGGCGGCACACTGCTGTACTTGCAATGTGAGGAGAACCGTGATCCCACAGGACATTTGGTGCCGGAAAATCTTCAATGTTGCAGGACCAGCTACATTTTTTAAGGACCAGATTTCCACATATCTGACGATTTTTGCATTTTAAGTATTAGATAGTACTGTCCATTAAAAGTACTGTGGTTGCTTGAATAAGTGCAGGGGTCGCAAATAAGCGCAGGTGTTGAATAAGCGCAGGGTAAATGGTCCCATTGAAATTAATAAGTGCAGGTGCGCGTATTCAAGCCACTACGGTACATTATATTTGTAATCATTTACGGCCAAAACAGGATAGATACATGGTTTACACAGTGTATTATCACATAGCAGCTTTAGAAACCCAACTTATTATTTTAGTTCAGAGAAGCCAAACATGTGACTGGACATTTGGTCCTGCTACACTTGTCAATATGCTGGACTGGTGGCATTTTAGGTGGACATTGACACTGTCCTGCATGTTCCCACAACGACTACACATTATTAGTGAGACGTCCTCTTACTTGTGTTCTATGATGGCCGTATACAGCAGCCTGAAGTAATCAAAGAGGATTCATGCCCAGCCATGATGTCTACCAGTTTTGGCATATTGATGCTGATTGTTTGTATTTTGAAATGATAAAGTTCTGTCATTCGTAGAAGTACTTATATTCATGATGTAGGGTCTTTAGGGTGTTAGCAAGCTTGTATGTGTACTTCAGTAAAGGAATTGACAGACAGACAGCAATGAAAACCCTATATTACAGGTTGCTATACTACTGTTGTAGGGCCTATGTACACAATTACTACAGTGACATAGTGCAAGTTTATATGGCCCTCGTCGGCTTCTGTACTACAGGGTGTTCACAAGCTTGTGTGTGTGTGTGTGTTTTTATCAATTTATTTGTTGTCATGCTGGACCAACTGAACAGCAGCAAGTTACTCACTAGGTCTGCATATATGCATTATGACGGCAAATGGGGACAGATGTAGCATCGTGCAGACCTTACAGGAGTGATACAGTGCAGCTTACTTACTCACAGACACTGTACTTAGTGTCATAAGGGAAAACCTGCCAAGTGACTAGACGCCACCCATTTTCCTTGTACATTGTAATTTTAAGAACCCATTTTCCCTGTTATCTTAATAATTCCCTGTTTTTCTCTAGATGACATCACTTTAAAGGGACTCGCTACTTGTCGCAGGATTACTGATGTTCTATTGACTTTTGCATATAACTCAGGATTATGTTAGTTTGATTTATTATCTAAGAGAAAATCAAAAGAAATTGCCATGTCACAGTACTAACTTTCATGATACGGCCATTTGAGCAAAGGAGTACCTTAACTATAGAAATGAATAGGAAAACAGCATTTTCCCATTATCTGTCATGGATAATCCCCTTCTTCTATTGATATTGTAGGGGTTTCATATGCGTATAACTCGAACACAGGTTCCAAATTCGGTTTGAATGCAACAGGTTTTTATTCGATCACAGCCTCAAAAGTACACGAAGGTTTCTACTCGGTTCACTTGGTCTTTCAACCATTCGAAGACACACAGGATTCTATCGATAGTTCGAAGCATTAGCAATACCGGACAGTCAAGCCCTGTGCCAGCATGGCTGGTGCAGGAGCCATAATGTGGGAGGGGTGTAGGTGCCCCTGTCAAAGCGAAGGTACGAAAGGTGTGGGTCAGAGCTGGTCCTGGGACGAACTCCCTGAGGTAGCCAACCTCGGCCTCTTATATACCCTGAGCGCGGACCAAGCAGTGTCGACGTGGCACTCCTCCGTAGCGCCGTCTGGAGTGCCCTGCTTGGCTCCGCTACCGGATAACCGAAAGGACATGGCTTAGGTGTTGCCACCTAGTGTCCGTTGGAGGCACTTGCCGCTCTGACTCCACGGACCTTATATGTACACGTATTATTCGTGCCCCTACATCACCCCCACCAGATTATAACAAGGGTCGAAATACATCTGATATAATATAATATACTCGAATATAGGAGAATAATATCAGTGTACATGATGACAATACCGGGGTACATTTAAAGGTACGATATACGTTTTATACATACATGTAGAAAGTACAATTTTAGATTTAGACTGACCTGTTACACCAAACAACACTTACATTTCTATGTACATAACAGGGATCTTACAGATCCAACACTATAACGACAAGATAGATACGTGAGTATCCATCTCTAATAAAGATATGAATATATACGAATATATATGTCCTATACTATTTCTAACTACAGTGATCACAGATCTGTATGGTTTTTGTTGAGATACAATATTGATTACTACATTAATCATATTAAGGTAGGTTAAGAGTGCACGATATGTGACTTTTTAGGACGGAATGACACAGAAGTAATGGCTCGAAAATATTTATGTGGGCGAACTGTCCCTGGAGAGGTAATTACGTGAACTATTAGAATTATGAAATACATGGAACCAACATAGGTGTGACATTAACTCTTATAACCAAGGAATGTAGTAATATTAGCCTCTACATGAGGCAACCGATATATGACTCTATCCTAAAAATAGATATACTCTCGAAATCCGAATACCAGTTGTTATGTCCAAAAAGAAAATTTTTGGAGATAAAGGTAGGTATCGAACACTATGTACAGTTTTGGTTCGAATCATAGTATATAGCATAAGTTATAGTCCTTAAAGTATGAACACTTCCCCTTTTTTTTTCAGACAACGAAGACATTTCTTGACAATTATGCATTTTACACCTGGCTTATGGTTCTTTTTCGAATCATGACCTTAATCATGGACGTTTTTTTGCTAGTTTTTTTATAATAACAACACAATTATTACAATATCATCGAAACATCATATGCACAAGTCATCAAACACACAACTGAACAACCGAACACTCAAGTTATCTTATAAGTCCTTCACCAAGCTCAAGAGCTCTTCGAGGGACCCACTCCATTGGGTGAGTCCTATCCCGAATACTCGAATGAACTTAACGTTCAGCGCCTTCATAGTATTGGCCTGATCGTCCAAAGTGTCTTCCGCAGCTTTTTGGAAGGCACGAGCTGTTGAGAGTTCCTTCTTTGATTGTGCCAGCTGCTTGGTGAGTTCGGTCACCTTATCTGGCTCCGATTGTTCGTCAATCCGTTGTCGTTCGAAGATCTTCCTCAGCCTTTCGACCTCCTTGCCCTGCATGGTGATGGCATAGTCGGCTGATGCCCTTGCCACACAGGCGGCATATCGCTGCATGCCAGCTAAGTGTTCCTGCAACCATCGTTCATATAGCTCCTTATGCAACACTGCATCCGGAGCCTTCACAGGCTCGAAGTAGTCTTTTGGAAACTGTACCCTCGGCCGAATGTTCTCACCACTTATCATCAGGTCATACCACCTATCCGGATCAACTGCCGATTCTTCACGAACGTTGGGCTTATAGGGCACGGTGGCTGTGGTGGTAGTGGTGGTGAGCATGGTGGCAGCAACAGTTGCTGCTTTCCCTCCTCCAGTGGTTGTCGTTGGTGTGGTGGTAACTGGGTTCGAAGTGGTCACTGGAACCGGGTCCACCACAGGCTCAGTCTTCATGGATGATGAATTCGCACTAGTGGCAGGGGTTTTATGCCCCACCGACTTTGTAGAACTGTCAGCCTTCGGTTTCACCTCATCTACTGCCCGAGGAGTGAGGATGGTGGTCGTCACCACCAAGTCCTTCTTCCCAGGCAGCACAAAGTGATCCGAATCCCCCATCTCCACGTTCCGGGAGTCCGGTTGGCGAAGGGCATCCCCTACAGAGACACCCGTGGGGAGATTTTTGTACGGATCCTTCTCAGTCTGTACTTCCGGACCAGGAAAGGCCATTGAAGGGTACTCAGCCCTGCTAGCCAGGTTACCAGGGGTCAGTGGACGAAGGGTTTGTAGTTGGGAACGACCCTTGGGGGCTGAGAAGTCCGGACCATAGTCAGGACGCAAGTCCTTCAGTGGGGACCGGTGCTCAATCGTTGTAGCGCGACCTCGAGCTGCAGTTGGAGCTTTCGGAGCCGGAACCTCCGATTTGACCTTTTTACAGTCAGGTTCGGAAGTGGCTGGACTCCTGGTTTCACTTCGTTTCCCCGGAAGGGGGTTGGCCGCTCTCCAGTCGTACAACTCCTTGTACAAGGTGCTGTTCAAGTCCAGTCGACCACGTCGATCTGTACGCTGGAAGACAGCTGACTGCTTCGAATTCCTGGTCAACTGGACCTTTCCGAATTGGAAGGTCTCAATCGTGATGGTGTCGAACTTTACTTTGTCTAAGCCTGCCACCAGCGATGCATGGAGGTCTCCCACGTTCTTTCTGGCTAACATCATGGCTTGGCCATGACATTGTATTAGGTGTTCGATCATTCTGCCTCTTCGGGTGGTCCACTCTCCCGAACACCTTTTGTTTGCTTTGCCAGTATCAGCGCAGACGTACATCGCACGGTGGTGCATGTGGCATTCAACTAGATGCCGCATAAATCGAAGACGAGTAGGCATGGGGCGGTTCTCGTGTTTGAAGTAGCTGCGACAGGAATCGAATGGACAATCCTCCCTTACCCCTTCCTTGTACCGGGCCATCGCCCATCGAATTTTGGGGCGTCCCTCATGGTTGTAGTAGGTTTCGGGGAACTGTTTTCGATCCAGCAGCCGATTGAACCAGTTTTCTGTCCATGTCCAGGAACTGGGTGAAGTCATATTGGACCTCATCCATTCTTTGTCATCCGACAACCCTTCATAGTCCGTTGCTTTGGGACACGAATACATCTCCCTCGATCGTTTGCAGTGTTCCATGCACTCGGGCCTAAATTTCTTGAAGCCCCGGCTGGCATTGCGCCAGATCATCTCTTCCACCCGAGAACTCGGAACGTCTGCTGAGGCGTTTGCCCCTGTAGCTGGAGGGGGCGACGAAACCACTGGTGGCGTGTTCGAATGTCCCGACTCGGAGGACGTAGACGTAGACGGAGATACAGGCATGGCAACCTGCACTGGAGTCTTGGTCGGAGTTGCTGGAGGGGTCGAAGGCGTCCTGGGGGGTGCCCTAGGAGGCGTCGAAGGAGTAGAGGCAGTACCGGATACTACGTCCACCAACCTCACAGTTGGGGACATATTAATCGCAGTAGTTTGGGGAGGCGAAGGGTGAGGGAGACAGGGCTGTCGTGCCTCACTCTTCTTTGCCTTCCGTTTCTGGCTCTTAGTCAGTTCAAAGGGGACCTCCTCCACATCCGAAGCGTCGGACAAGGACCGTCCCTTTTGCTGTGGATTGGGGTTCTTACGGGACTGGGCTCGAGTCATTGGAGTTCTGGGGGCAGCTTGCATAGCTTCCAGAGTTATCCGTAACTGTTCTTTGGCTGCCCTGAGTTCCACCTGAGCATAACGAGCTTCCTGCTCAACTGATCCTGAGGTATCCGAATTGATCTCCATCGGAGTCATCTCCACGATAGCTGGTTCTTTTTCGAATGGGACTGGTGAAGGTCCCGGGGCTTTCGGAAGAGATTCGGATTGGGACTCAGTAGTCCCGGTGGTAGTGGTCGGTTCTTCGAATGACGTTGAAGCCGAATGGGAAGTACTCGAAGAGCACTCGGACTGAGCTGAGGCAGGTTCGGATACTTCGGACATAGCCGGAGTAGCTGGAGGAGTACTAGTTTTGGAAGTTTTACGACTACCTCTGGTTTTGGTGAGTTTCTTTTTCTTCCCCTTCGTACTGGTTGTGCTCCCATCACTTGAGGGCACTGATTCCTCCATTGATTTAGCTTGTTGGAGATTCTGAAAGTTCGTACCACATCGCAGTAGGATCTGTCCAAAGATCTCGTTTTTGTAGGCTCCCCGGATGGCTCCTTCGTAACTCTCTAGCCAATTCCCCTCATGGTGGTAGAACCCATGTTCCTCCAGCTTGTCTAGCACCATAGACATGAGTGTGGGATGGAGCTTCAGCGAGGTGTCGAACGGCGGGCCGCACTCCAGCACTTCCATAAGTTGTTGCTGGGCCAGCGATTTTCGTACGAAGTCTTCCATCTCTTCATCAGACACTGCGTGGATAGGCAATTTCTGACTTACCTCCTCCAACTCCGGCATCTCATCTTCCTCCTCATCACCTGCTGCGTTGAGCCGGGTTGGTGTCGAATTGTCTATGTCTTTCGAAGCAACTCGTTTTGGGGCATTGCGCCAAGGCAACGGCCCCAGGTTGACTGTAGCCGGGGGTGGCATGGCCATGCTGTCCCGCTCAGCCGTCGAATAGGAGCCAATCCCCGCCACACGGACGGTAACTGCACTCCCGGTGGTTTCAGAGGCGGATTCATAATCCGATTCCTGAACGTTGTCGAATTGGCCATCGTCCATTCCGAACAGATCTAGCTCGTCGGACTGGAGGCCCTCACCGGGGGTGTACTGCTCCTCCATCGAAGTCGAATGTTTTCAACGAAAACGAAGTTTAAAAATCGAAGATTTGCGGAGTACGAAGCTCCGCGTGTCCTAATGACACTATGAGCGGGAACTAACCAGGTTGGCGCGTATTATGATGTGGTTTTGGAGACTTTTGGTCGACTACAAGACCCTTCTTCCTCCTCCTTTGCCCTGCAGCGTCCGCGTGTCTTCTTGGCACTGATCCAATATGGCGACCGCCCTTCTTGTCTCGTGATGCCACGCCCGCCGCGGGAGCCAAGGTCAACCAATCAGCGTTCACGCTTCACCGGATAGCCCTTTTCTGACGGATAACACGGCGGGAGACGCTCGCGTTTCCCGCCACTAATCGAACGGGTAGCTCACCGGAGTGTAATCCTTATTGAGTCAGTTCCACAGAACCAGGGGTACCGCTAATCATGAATTCTTCAGGAGTGTAGGCAAATGTCATTACGGGTAACATAAGAATACCCGCCGGATAAATCCGTCTGCCACCCTCGGGGACTTTCATGATCAACACCCGCCCTAGTTCTGCTCACTCGACAGCAATTAGGTCTGTACTACCATCATGGGATCGAAACTTCTTGTTGTGTATACAAATTAGGTCACAGCAGTCCCCCGGTTATGCCGTGGACTGCGCCTTAACCCGACCTTGGGTTCTTTAGACCTGGTCGTCCGGGAAGATTCGACAGGATGTCCAGTAGTCAATTGGACAGCCCTCCTCCCCTTCAGACCTTCATTTGCCGAGACTTTATTTACGCACTTTTTATCCTTCTTGCTAGAAGCTCGAATTGGTAAATTTTTTTTAGGCCTTCCCCGGCCCCGCTTTAATTTACCAATACCAGGAGGCATAGGTTTCTTCTCATCTGAGGGTATCACTAGTTTCCTAGGTCTACCAGGACCACGTCGTTCCGGGGTGGTCGCTCTCCGCTCAGTGTTATCTGGCTCCGAATGCTCTCCTGACTTCGAATGCGCGCAAGCGTCACCCTGCCACCGACGTAGGCGAGCTACATTGGATTTATACAAGCGTCCCAACAAGGATTTGATCACCACTGTGGATTCTGAAACAATCCGAACCACAGTAAATGGACCGTCCCAGTTGGGTGACAACTTCAACTGCTGCAGGGGGTCGTGTAGCCTAACTACTTCGTCCCCTACTCGAAAGGACCTAAGTTTCAAACCTACGTCATAGCCCACTTTTTGCCATGAAGCAGATTTGCTTAGCTCACATCGAACCATCTCGTATGCGGACTTGAATTGATCCCTCAATGCCTCCACGAACATCACCTGACAGGGTGTTTCAGCGTTTATCCCAGCTACGCCAAACACCAAGTCAGCAGGCATAATCAAGTCCTCTCCGAATACTAACAGATTGGGGGAACAACCGGTGGAAGCATGCACCGTACTATTATAAGCATGTACCACAAACTCGCATTGCTCGTCCCAATCATCCATCTGACTGTTGACCAGAGGCTTCAGGACTTGTATCAAGGTCCTGTTAAACCTTTCTACTTGACCATCAGACTGAGGCCTGTACGGATTCGTTCTGGTTTTGCATATAGCAAGGTTATGGCACATTGCTGCCCATAACTTGGATTCGAATTCTCTGCCTTGATCACTATGCAACATCAAGGGTACGCCTAGATGAAGTACCCAACCCTTTACAAATGCACGAGCACATGTATGAGCCTTATGATCTTTCAGAGGAAACACTCTAGTGTACTTCGAATAGTAGTCGGAGATCACCATCATGCACGTGTTTCCATCAGGAGTGGTTTTTAGGCCACTAATGATATCAACCGCTATGCGTGCAAATCTAACTCCCCAAAGCTCTTGAGTTAGTGGCAACTTCCCCAGGCCTTCACCTGGTTTGCTCAGACAACAATCTGGACAAGTAGAGATCCACCTAAGCAGGTCTTTACTCATGCCAGGCCAGTAATACCTTCTGGAGAGTCGCGCAAGGGAGCGCTTCTTTCCAAAATGTCCACTGGTCTGGTGTCCATGTACGAAATACATGATATCCCTTCGCATAGCTGTGGGTATCACGATTTGCCGAATTTTGGTCTTGTACGGTGTTATCTTCCATCTACATAAGATACCGTCAACAACAGTTAGCTCAGACCATTGAGCAAGTAGCTGTCTCATTTCCCGGTTCTCAATCGAAATGGCTGGTCTTTGTGGTTGGGCACCACTGGAGACCTGTTCTATTAGTCTTGACATGACAGCATCACCCTTCTGGAATTGCCTGATGGTTTCGGTGGACCATTCCATTGCTTTAGAATGTCCTACATCATACGGCATTCGAACTCCAGCTATTACAGCGTTATGGGCTCCACAATCATCACAATCCATTCTAGAACATTTCCGTATGGGTCTTCTCGAAAGGGCATCAGCATTGATATGCTTGTTCCCTGCTCTATGTTGGATTTGGCTATTTTCCAACCCGAACTCGGACAAATGGGTCAGCCATCGACCGATCATTCCTTCTGCTTCCTTAAAGTTCAACAGCCACCTTAAGGAGGAGTGATCTATCCGTAAAGTAAAGTCACCTCCCCAAAGGAAGTGCTTAAACTTCTTTGTATACACCACTACCGCCAACAATTCGCGCTTAGTGGTACAGTAATTCCTCTGAGCCTTATTGAGGGTATTACTAGCGAAAGCCAGTGGCACTTCCATCCCCTCTTGCATCTGGGACAGAGCAGCACCTATGCTGTCTTTACTGGCGTCTGTGTCCAGTATGAAATGTCCATCAGCTGTTGGATATTTCAAAACTGGCGTGGTTCGAAATAGGTTCTTCACGGCTTCGAATGCTAGATCTTGTTCCGGACCCCATGGGAAAGGCTCCTTCCTTCTACCCGGAGTCCAGTGAGCTAGAGCCTGCATAGGCTGAGCTATTCTGGCATACCCCGGTAGGAAGTCCCTGTAGTAACTACAGAAGCCCAGAAAGGACCGTATGTCTTTAGGTCCCTCTGGCTTTTCCCATTCCGACACAACATCTAGTTTCTCAGGATCCGCTTTAACTCCCTCCGTGGATATTATCCGACCGAGATAGTTAATGGAAGTCCTAAACAGGTGACACTTCTTTGGTTTCAATTTCAAACCATGGGTTATCAATCTCTCGAAAATTTTGACTAGCGTAGCCAGGCACGATTCGAAGGTCTTCCCAAAGACAATTACGTCGTCCAGGTACACCAAGCACTCCTTCCACAACAGATCACTCAACAGAGATTCCATCATGGCTTCGAATGTTGCAGGGGCGTTACACAATCCGAATGGCATCACATTGTACTGGAAAAGACCGACATGGCTCGAAAAAGCTGTCTTTTCCTGATCCTCTTCCTTCATTCCAACTTGCCAGTATCCGGATTGCAAATCCAGCGTACAGAACCATTGGTTTCCGCCCAGGGAATCAATAGTCTCGTCTATACGGGGGAGAGGATAGGAGTTTTTCTTAGTACAACCATTTAATTTTCGATAATCGATGCAGAAGCGAATTGTGCCGTCTTTCTTAGTCACCATCTGAACAGGACTGGACCAGGGGCTAGTGCTGGGAACAATCACCCCTAATCTCAGCTGATCAGCGATTTCCTTCTCGGCCATCAACTTCTTCTTCAAAGGTAGGCGTCTATAAGGGATTTTGAAAGGTACAGCGTCCTCTGTAGTGATGGAATGTAGCACCTTATCAGTTCGCCCCAAACCAGTGGGCTCCCCGAAGGCTGCATCATATTTCACCAATACCTGTCTCAACTGATCTTTCTGGTCCCCCGTCACCAAGCTCGAATCGTCCACCAACTTCTGAAGTTCCGGACGCAAATCGAACATCCCTTCAAGGTTCGGTTTGGTATCTTCTGAGAGTATACTGGTGCTTGCCTGTGCAACGATCACCTGCCCCACGGGAGTACCTTTCATCAGATAACGGACTTCACCACCAGGATTCGAAATAGGAATTAAATTCCTACTGCCACTGCCTACGAAAGTATCTGCACTCTCGAGTCCAATTGATGCAAGTCTCACCACATCGGGTTCAACCACCGCCATCTGGTCTCGGAAGATACTGTCACTCGAAAACAGCACATCACATGTCTGTCCTGGGGGTATCTTAACCGTCTGTACCACCGAGGCTACAGAAGATACCTTTCTCAACACGCATTGCACGGCCACCTTGTACGGATGTTCTATCTTTAACATCCCCTTACAAGGTTCCAACATTGCTCCGTACAACGCAGCGAAATCTAATCCGATGATGCCATCATCACTCAGATCGGCAATAGTAGGGGACAGGAGATAATCCTGTCCACCTATATTGATTTCGAAAAATGCTTTACCAAACGTCTGCATGCAGCTACCGTCGGCCGAATGAGCTTTTACCCTCGTTGTGAAGTTATCTGGCTCATCGGCTACAAGGTCATGGAATCTCTTGGAGATCATGGAGTGACTAGCTCCAGTATCCACTAGGAATTCCGCAGTCCTTCCCTTCACTGCTACAGTCAAATACCACCTCTTCCCATCCAGTGGTGATGGGTTAACGGTGAACCGTTCGAAATCCTTAGTGACACCAAGATCTACTCCCCGTCGTTTCAAGTGCTTCAAACAGGGATGATCCGGGGACAATCGGGCACTGCTGACTACTTCCAGCTCCTGTATCCAATTCGTCGCTTCCCCAGTACTTCCTCCTCGGACGTCTACTTTTCTGGGTTCATTGGACATACTTAGAAGGGACTGATCAGGCCCCTCCTCTAAGCTTCCAATCTCTACTGCACCTCGGACTTCCTCGCTTGCACCGCTGGCGATAAGCTGGCTTTCCTTCACCTTAGGGGTCACTACCTTGCCATCCCGAGCAACCCCCTCTAGTTTTCCGTTTTCTTCTCCTCAGGCTTTGGTACCGGCTTCTCAGCTGGGCATTCTGCAGCAAAGTGTCCCAGGGCCTGACACCTGTAACACTTCCTAGTGGTCTTGTCCACTCTCGGCTTCGAATTCCTCCCTGTTGGTTGCTGGTTTCCAGACATCAAGTCAGTCAACCTTAACAGAAGTTCTTCCATAGAACTGGGAGTTGAGGATGTAGGTGCGCTTGTAGTTCCTGGGGTCACAGGTGGTGTTTTCCTGTCAGCCTTCGGATAGCGCTTCGAATTCGAATTGGAATAAGATTTGCCGCTGTTCTTTTGAGCAACCGCGCCAATCTCCTCCTCCCTTCCAGAATCACCTTCCTCTGAATCAGAGGCTGGTGGGTCTTGTACCATACTGGAAGTTCTCAAAAGTACTCTTGAAGATAGCAGATGCCGTTTCCTGTCATAGTCTTCTATGGCCATGAACAAATCCAGCCTTCCAACTATCACATGCTGCGGTCCGTTCATCAGAATCCCTTAATCCCTCAATGAATTGCGAGAACAAATCATCTAGGAACTGTGGGTCATCTAACTGCCATCTTGGTCTAGCCCTTTGCAAGAGAGATTGCAATTCTAGACCGAACACACGGTGCGACTCGTTTGGTTTTTGAGTCCGTTTCCGAAACAATCGAAGCGGATCCTCATTACCCACATTACCTATCAGATAACTGGCGCATTCCACCAATTGGGTAAACGATCCGGCACCATGCATAGTTCTCCATCTCGAAACAGCTAGCTTGCCGGGGCCATTTCTCAATGCCCGTAAAAGCTCGTCCAACGATTCCTCCTCTGACCACCGATTATACCTCATATCGTCCATGAAGTCTGCGAACCAGTCCTGCCATGGCTGTCCGCCTGTGAACGGAATCGGAGTGCTTGCAGTGCGTCTAGCAGCGTTGTGGTTGTCTCTGTGCAACAAAAAAGACTGCTCAATGCTCCAGTCAACGATATCAGCATTATCAGCTTGTCTGCTAACACAGTCCACTCCCATTTCAGCAATGCAGGGGTTCGTATCATAAATCAATTTCATCCCAGGGGACATTGATTCGCGGCGAGATACTCGTCTACCTGCATTTGTAGGAGATCTTCCTGACCTTCTTGAGGGCCCACTCGAACGCTCGTTCGGATCTGATCTCGAAGATCTATCATTCGAACCCGGACGGCTTGGTCTCTCTCGAGAGCTGGAACGGCTGGGAGGGTTCGAATGGTCGTCATCATATGACGTTGGGCGTTGGTCATGCCGTGAAGATCTTCCATCCGAATCACCTGTATCTATGGTCACCCGTTTTGGTCTCCCTCCGGTTGAGGTAGAGGCACCACCCCCACCAGATGATGAGTTGTATATGCCACCACTGACATGACCGAACCCCGAACGGCTACTTCGAGTTGACTCTTCATCTCGTCTCTTCTGTAAATCTTCCACTTCCCGGATCAGACGATCCTTTTCTTCCATCATCGCCTTGGTTGCTTCTCGGATCGTATCATGGAGCTCGTCCGAATCATGTATGGTCTTATCTTGACGTTGTTCAAGAGCTTCAGTACGTCGCCGCAAGACATTCTGCTGGTGAGAGAACTGGTCTTCCATATGTTCCAGTTCCGCTTTCGCTGTGTCCAAGCGATTCTGTTTCTCTCTTGTTGCCCCGTCTAAATCTTCATTCTTGTTTCGGAGCTGTACCAACTGATGACTCAAAGCTTCAAACTCTTCATTCATCCTGTCCATCTCTGCAATTCTTGCTCCCTCGAATCGACCTTCCTCTTCTTCGAAATGACGACGTGTCACCTCCTGCCGCTGGTGTCGTTCAGCATGCAGCATGCTCATGCCCTGTGTTGGCATAGGAGCAATGTGCCTCTTCGAACCGCCAGTTTCAAACAAAGAATCCTCTAGGTTTGACCCTAGATCTTTTCGAATAGTATCAGGATTGCCTCTCCTTGGTTCTGGTGTAGAACTCGAACGGTTTGGCCCATAGTGTTTCTCAAGGGCTGCTACCACCTCCGGATCCGGACTCGAAATAGGATGAAGGGACGCTCCACCCTTTGCCTGTTCAGCCATGTTCACCCTAACCGACTGTGCTATTCTGTGTTTCACCCGAACTGGTCACGGCACCAATGTAGGGGTTTCATATGCGTATAACTCGAACACAGGTTCCAAATTCGGTTTGAATGCAACAGGTTTTTATTCGATCACAGCCTCAAAAGTACACGAAGGTTTCTACTCGGTTCACTTGGTCTTTCAACCATTCGAAGACACACAGGATTCTATCGATAGTTCGAAGCATTAGCAATACCGGACAGTCAAGCCCTGTGCCAGCATGGCTGGTGCAGGAGCCATAATGTGGGAGGGGTGTAGGTGCCCCTGTCAAAGCGAAGGTACGAAAGGTGTGGGTCAGAGCTGGTCCTGGGACGAACTCCCTGAGGTAGCCAACCTCGGCTTCTTATATACCCTGAGCGCGGACCAAGCAGTGTCGACGTGGCACTCCTCCGTAGCGCCGTCTGGAGTGCCCTGCTTGGCTCCGCTACCGGATAACCGAAAGGACATGGCTTAGGTGTTGCCACCTAGTGTCCGTTGGAGGCACTTGCCGCTCTGACTCCACGGACCTTATATGTACACGTATTATTCGTGCCCCTACAATATTGTAACCAAACCTTGGGAATGTATAATGGCCATCTATACAAACATTTTAGGATCAATAAAACAGGGGGTCACGGATAAAATGAGAAAGGCATGAATTTTGGAAAAATATTTCTTTTGTCTTAACTATAGGATCCTAAGGCTGTCCTAGCAGTGAATATATGTGAACAATGGAGGTATACTGTCAAAGTAGCAAATACAAATAGTTGGGTTAGGGAAGGTCGTCTATGTAGGAATATGAATACAGCTTAACGAATACTTTTCATGAGCTTCGATTTTTGCCGCCATGTGGCTTCTGTTTAGGAACCAGCGATTCCCTTTAAGTCTGCAGGTCCGAAAGTAAATGGGTTTGGTTATAGTTAAAAAAAAGAAAAAAGAAAAAAAGAGAAAGTAAAGGAGAGCCCCTGATATATACAGCAATGTTACCAACTTACAGTGGTGCCATCCAAAGGTTAGGCCTGGAAACAAATTAAGATTACCGGACAAGTTTTAAGAATTTTAAAGATTACAGGTAAATTGGGTGGCGTCTAGCCACTTGGCACTTCCCCACTAGTGTACTTGGTTTAGCCAACCATGGTATTTCATTGTTAAATCATTTGGCACACACCTGCTCATGTAAAGGCTCTCAAAAATGTCTAGACATTATACTTGTGTACATGCTTGTGGTCTTACCTATTTGAGTCCTATTTTTATTTTTCCATTTCTTCTATCTCCTTATTAAATGAGTACTGCATTTAGGAAAACAAATTTGAAATTCAAACTACATTTAAGCCTACACTACAAAACTTAACTCAATACAATTGTGCTTATCTTCTTTTGAAACTGAAATAAACATTGCATTTGAAGTAAATTGTATCTGTTTTATTCAATTTTGAATATGATGTAATAAATGTACATTCTGGTGTGTTAGTCATATCATATTATATATGGTACTTCCTCTGGCTCAGACTTTGGAAGCATCCTTTAATCCAGGCTTTAGACCCTTTGAACATTGCTGTTCTAATCATTTTTTATAATTATGTGATACAAATGATGATGGACACATCATGTTATGGGGCTCACGCGTATGGCTAACAAAAAAACCCGTTATTGTACATCAAAATAACATTTTAAACTTTACATAAAGTTATGTCATACCAAAGAGCCTCAGAAAAACATTGACATATAACGTTATATAACCTTATAAAAGGGTTTATAACGTTATTTGTTTACTGCGTTATACCTGCCCTCTTATTAACATGGAACAACATAAAAGTTCAATTGCAAGTGTAGTGATCCCAATACTTGGGTGTAGGCTAGGACTAGGGTCTGTCTGGGAATTGTATCTGACTACTAAGGAACTTGTAAGGATCATATGACTTGCAGTTACCCTCCGATCATGGAACGATCATGGTCACACTACCATACGTCATGGACATCACAGTTGTTTGGAGACAGAACCTGGATCAGGTTGCTTCTACCCAATGGGTGGATGGTCATCAGGGGAGCAGGGTCCAATCCAGGGGTCTGTCAGAGAGTCTTCAGTAGCTGCTACCTAAGAGATGTCCACGTTGTACCTCATAGGTGGAGTTCCCAATGGGAACTGCCAGTGACTGGTGAAGGCCTGCCTTATATAGCAGGCCACCACCAGTGGCGACATCTGTCCATCTGGGCCGGGTTGGTCATCCAGTGAGCTTCACCCGGACCGGGACCTGTAACCAGGCAGGGAAACAACCGGGTAGTGCCATTCGGGTCGGATCAGGACTGATCAGGCCAAGGTAGAACCTCAAAGAGGTATAGTATAATGATGCATAATAGTACATCACCAGACAAGTAATCAAAACAATAAGTAAGTTTTGAAAAGCAAATGTGCCCGGGGCAGTGCACCACATACCGAGGACATAGAGGGCCCTCTAGTTAAGTACACCTTATACATATTGTATATCCCCGTTTATATGCTCGGGCTTATATCAAGTGGTATATTGACCCACTTTATATAAATGGGGCCAGCTTATAATATTTTGAAGGGGAATTTCTCTAAAACCTGTCATTAATTCTGTACTTTTCAATAATATCTATCAAAAAATCTCGAAAGTTTCATTAAAATATGAGCTGATCACCTTTATAAATATTTCTATAGTTTATGAATTTAACTGTAATTTGTATAACCGCAAGAATTATGTGAATACTCCACTTAGATGAAACGTTATGACCAGATAAGTATTATCTGATGATTTTTGATTCCTTGCACCGGCTTATATAAACGGGGAAATACGGTACAGGTGGCTCTCCCTACTGAAACACTCCCGACCCAGTGGTAGGAGAGGTGTAACATACATATGTGATATACATATATAAGGCCACTTAGAAAAGATCAGCTTTGCGGAAACTTTTAGAAGTGCTGGAGTGCGGCTTTTTTTTAAATTTGATAATCCTATTCTAGGCCATGAGGGTGGCCCTTTTTTATTTTGATAAAAATCCTACATTAGCAGTCTATACGAAAACAGAAAGACTGCATCTGCCGGACCCAATGGTTGGCTACTAGCCTGGGCTACATGCCAGTTTTTACGGCTTGTAAATTATGTTTATTGAAATGATTCAAATATACCAGTAACCTCTATATACATTTTTTATTTAATACTATATTTCTAGATTCAAACATTTATTTCCCCAAGGTATCCGGGCCTGCAGATATTTAGCTGGGCCTGCTGAATGAAAAATCTGCAGGACCGAATGTCCTGCAAGGCGAAAAACTTTTCGTATAGGCTGCATTAGTATAAGATGGTATACGGTATAGCAATGATGACAAGAACACATTAACTAGAATGAAGTTGGGCGTTTAGTCACACACAACATTATAGTCCAGGCAGTACATAATAAGTAATGACGAAAATTTTAAATTTCAAACATACTGCTTAGGCATATTCAGTGTCAGTGTCATTATATATGCATCCTGCACAATCTTAGTCGCAGATCTCACCATCTGTCATTAAATTATAACTCTAGACGCTCAACTGTGCCTAAGATCTGCTTGAAGAAGCCCAGTAAAAACTGCCCCTGCTCTGAGAGTGAAGTAGTATAGTAGGTATTGGAAATGGCTGATTTATGCATAAACCAGTACATATGAACAAGATCCGAGTGTTGGGTCAGTAGCATTGTCATATATACTACAGCCTGGCCAAAAAGCAGCCTTCAATATGTTATACATTTCATACAATGGACTGGAGAAGAAATAGACTGAACTCTCCCGCAGCCGCCATCTTGTATGACCGTAATTCGGAATTACAGTCATGGAGTACGCACTGAAAATTACCCATCTTTTGATACCAAATATGCCCCATCCCTCAAATATGAAGAATTCAACAACTGTTTTATGATTTAATAACGAATTGGGATTTTTCCAGAGTGATAGTTGTTCTTCAATTCACAAGCATTTGTTAAATACTCATATTATCGCCCATCGGAACATTCCGACGCACAGATCAAAAGGTGTCACCACCCTAAAGCACTAGGCCGCGTTCGGAAATTTCAATATTGACCACCGTCGACCTGCCATTTCAGACACTTAAAACTCTCACAGTGTTTAGCCACCTATACCAAATTTTAGCTTGTGACATGCAGAAAAATATATAACGGGTGTGACCCCAAAAAGTCAGGCTAGATTTTGCATGAATCGCCATGGTAACGGGGTAGTGGTTTTGTACAGTGAAGCCTACGCAGCGTAGAGATACACTATAGGGCCGTTTCACCCCCATAAACCTACACTGTTTATAGGGAGTAGATAAATCCTTCTTTTAGGACTATAAATAAACACTTTCTGATCACCCTAATAACAAATAACCATGTATTTAACCCTTCTTTCCCTCCCCTATAGGCTAAATTCCGCAAAATAACAAAGTTCAGAAGGGACTCTTTGGCCAGTAAACCCGGAAGTGACCCGATTTAGGGTGGTGACAACAAAAGAAAATCATGGCCAGCATAGAGAGGTCGAAAATCTGCTTCTTTTGGTATCAAACACACTTGTTATGATAATACTCGTCATTCATGCATCCATATCAATCCACATCTAAGACATCATTTAATTTCAATACTGTAAACGTAGATATTTTCGCGCAGCAAAATTTTCGCGCACCTAGCATATAAAGACATTTTCGCGCAATCATATTTTCGCGCAGCTGCAATCGGGTGATCTTTAGCTACCTACATGCCAGTTTTTACGGTTTTTCAATCGGACAATTATTAAAGGTTTTACAGCTCAAAATTATGGTTCAAATGTTTTGACTTATCACATACACATTATATTCCGATTCTGAACATAAAATGATTTATGTAGAAAGAATAGGAAATTAATAACTTTACAGATGAGACAGGAGTCATTTCACCTTGGTCAGGCCTCAGGGGAGGCACCATGGACAGGTGAGGTGACAGTATATGGAGGGATATAGATTGGGACAGGGGTTGGGGTGTACCTGGGAATAGGGGAGACAGTTTGGACAGGTAAGGTGACGGGTTTGTGGAGGGGTATAGACTGGGACAGGAGCGCAGGGCAGAGCCCAAACATCAATACAGGGCGGGGTCTGGGGGTAGGCAGGCGGCAGGTAGAGCTCAGACATCAGACAAAGTTACTTCTGAATGGGATATTTCTGTTAAAAGATAAACATGTTTTGTATTACCTGGCCAATAAAATTCGTTATAAACGAAATCATATCTAAACAAATTCGTTATAACAGGATTTTCTTACTACAGAACAGTATAGGACTGGATTTGGGAAACACAATTTGTTTGTTATAACCGAAAATTCGTTATAACCGAATTCGTTATAGCAGAATTTTACTGTAACTGAGTCCATACTGCAGTGCAATATAGAGTGCCAGACTTCATTGGAAAGCTAATTTTTTGTGCAAAATGTTCGCGCACATCATATTTTCGCGCACATAGGTATGTGCGCGAAATGCGCGAAAATATGTACTGAGCGAAAATTAATACGTTTACAGTATAGAGAATTGACCAAACATGACAGAAACCCCCTCTCATTATTTTGATTATAAATGGATTGATCTTCTATAGTTGTGTGAGGACATTTTTTTTTTCCAGGTCAGGGAAATGTCATGGAATTTCAGAATTTCAGAATTTTTGACAAAATGTCAGGGAATGGGATTTTTTTCTGAAAATGTCAGGGAAAACTTTTTCTTGTCAGGGAATTTTTCAAAAATCAAGTTCGCATACATATTAAAGAACACATTAAATACACATTATAGTTTAAAATCGTTTAAATCACTGAAAATTCGGCTAAAAGATCTGCAAGTGGGGGCTGAGCTTATAAGGGAGGTCTGCTTATCAGAAAGGTTTTATCGTACACAGTTTTTGGAGAATCTTTATGTAGGATTTAGAAATTGACAAATACTTTCAGTGAGACAGTCATCACAGTTCCTCAGCCTTTTTTTAATTTTGCTACCCCCTTATGGTATTATGCTACCCAAAAAATATTTTGGCTTATGATTTTTTTACTGAAATTACGAGAAAAGGGAGAAATTTCCACTCATTTTCAAAAGGAAAATAAGAAGAAAAGTTTACCTACAGAGTCTCAGTACCGACCTCATTATTGACCCAGGATAGTTTACGACAGAATAGCCGAGTTTTTCAGGTTGGTTGGTAGGCGGAAGTGGGGGGGGGGGGGGTAGAGGGTAGGGGGTAGGGGGGTGAGTCACCATGATCAGCATACTGTATATGGCAGTGTATCTGTCCTGAGTATGTTTGTCTGTTGATCATGTTGTCGACAGATCAGATTGCCATCCTGGTCAGCCTATATTGCACTGTATTGTGTGCTGATCATGGTGTCCAGTGCTGTGTGTTGATCATGGTGACTCCCCCCCCCCTACCCCCTACAATATGTATCATACCGCCCGGGGTCACCTGTCATTTAGATTACACAAGGCCAAAAAAAAGTTGGTCTACAAATATTCATTTTGAAAAAATGGTGCGAGCAAGAGATTTTTTTTTTTCCAAAATCTTTTTTTTGTTTGCGGATTGTAACCCTGAATCAAGTGGAGCGGGGGCAATTTTTTTTTTTTGAGGGAAAACTTTCAAACTCCAAAATTTCGCTATCGATCAGATAACAAGCCCCCCCCCCCCCCAAAAAAAAGTAAAATTTCTCAGATACTAAATGATGAGGGCGCATCCGCAGACACTTTTATTCTTAAAAAAAATAATTGTATTTTTGAAAAAATTATGGTGCAGGAAATCCATAGACCAACTTATTCATTTAGTGTGGCCTATTAATCAATCTTTTTTTCCAGAGAGACGTTGATCACAGTCCTGGAGGATGACTTTACCCTACAGTATTACGAGCCATCCACAGACCAGTGGTCGCTGTGGAGGCACGTAGGGGCGGGACTCCGTCAATAACCCGAGTATGGTTTTAACTCACAGCAATGAGTATCTCTATATACTCATTGCTCACAGGAACTGCTTCTACATGCTGAACATTACGCGTGACAACACTCCATGTTCCTGCGAGCGGTGGATATTCGGGGGGATAGAGCTTGTGAAGGTCGAGAGTCTCAGTGACAGTCCAACTGAGACAGATCTCTGTGCATTATTCTCAGTAGTAGGACTGCCCTACCCAGTGGGCACAGAACATTGAATCAACATTGATAACTGGTTGTCAATGTTGATTCAATATTGATTCAACATTGATTCAACGTTGTGCTGAATTTTGTGCCCACTGGGTAGGAACCCACCTACAGAGCTCACTCATATGTGTTTTATTAATTTTTCAGAACATCAATATTCTTATTCAACTTTGCTGTGAGTTTTTTCGATTTAATCTTTTGACACACTCACACATATTATACCCTATAGTTTGATAAGATGGATTTTAGCGAGATTACAATAATGTGTTGGAGATTTTGGAACTTTAAAACCTTCTTTATGACCTACAGTTGAATGTAGAAATACATGGAACCATGTTCTGCTAAGTGAATAACCCTCATAACTGTGTACTCTTACACTAGGTCACTCAATATGCATCCCCATAAGGAGCACTCTGCATTAACGGAGTGATCATTTTTTAACAACAGGTGGGGGGGGGGGGGGGGGCTGGTGGGTTTTTGGAGGTGAGCGAAAATTCAACGCAGTACTATGCTTCAAAGTGAGTAGTATAGTATGTATCGGAACGGGACTATAGTTAAGTACTGTTTATTACTCAATCGACCTGCAGCCAATCAGAGGCCTCCATTTGGTCACGTGACCGGAAGTGACCTACTTAGGGGATTAGTGGTGACGTCACGTGACCTAGTTAGCCAATCAGAGGCCGCCATTTGGTCACGTGACCGGAAGTGAGGTCATATGACCTACTTATGGACCGGAAGTGACGTCATATGACCTACTTAGGGGACCGGAAGTGAGGTCATATGACCTACTTTAGGATCACGTGACCGGAAGT
Source organism: Harmothoe impar (assembly GCA_947462335.1). Classification (NCBI taxonomy): domain Eukaryota; kingdom Metazoa; phylum Annelida; class Polychaeta; order Phyllodocida; family Polynoidae; genus Harmothoe; species Harmothoe impar. The sequence continues at coordinate 177,871 of CANHQG010000037.1, forward strand.
GACCTGATGAGTCACGTGACCGGAAGTGACGTCACATGACCTAATGGCCAACCGGAAGTGAGTGACCTGATTGAGGATCACGTGACCGGAAGTGACCTGATTGATCACGTGACCGGAAGAAGAAGAAGAAGTGACGTCACGCGACTTAATGAAGAGATGAGCGTCTTTAAGGGGTCACGCGCTTTAAAATGTGATATCTTTTTTTTTGGAGGAGGAGGAGGAGGAGGAGGAGGAGGAGGAGGAGAAGGAGGCGAGTCTCCAATTTTTTTCGGTAAACTAATAAAAAACACTACGATATAAGTTGTTTTTTTTTTTTTCATTTTTTATTGTTTTACGAGCGACTGGAAGTGACTTATTGAACTAGGTAGAAGCGTTCTTTAGAGTGTATAAAGGGGGGGGAGGGGAGGGGAGGGGAGGGAAGGGGAGGGGGGCCCCTTTAAGATGCATGGGGAGGGGGGCGCTTTTAGGATGCATGGGGCGAGTGGTGGGGGGGGAGGGGGGGGAGGGGGGAGGGGGGCACTCTAGGGGGGTGGGGGGGCACTCTAAGGGGCGTTTGTCTCTTTTAAGAAAAAAAGAAAAGAAAAAGATTTCAATCGAGAGACACGCTTCTTCCTCTCGAGAGGAAGAAGCGTGTCTCTTCGTTTTTTTTTGTTTATCACGTGCTTCGATGAGGCGATCAGCTGCGACTGGAGGAAGTGACACTTTAAGAGGGCGCGCGTCTTAATTGTTATGATATTTATTTATTTATTTTTTTTTTACTTACTAATAAAGAAGACGTATGAAAATAAAACACAACAATTCACATGTCCGTCGTTCTCGTTGTTTCTTGCTTGATAAAGTCAAGTAATATCGCGATGCCGAGGTCAAACTTTCCCATGTCCTCAGTCAACACTCGAAGGAGTTCAAAAGGTGTACCGCCGGCACCGTCAGCTTCATCTTGCCACATTTTCAACACTCGGAAGGCCCACTCAGCGGGACTTCCTCCGTATTCGCATTCTTCAGCGATCTTATCTAACCTCTCAGGCGACAATTTTAAATGGTCCCCCACCTCTTTCCACCTGCTACCTAGACGTCTGCCGAGGGTGCCCAAGTGCTTATGCATCGCGCGCGAGTCGGGGTTTTCGAAATCCAACCCCTGTCTGTGGAGAAGGGACATCCACTGAGCCAACAGTTCCACGCGTCTAATGCGGGTGAAGACGCGACCGAGCTCTCCCCATCTATGACGATGCGGGGTTTCACCCCACCAGACTCGGAACATCGCCGTACACAGCTCCTCCGGTGTCTTGACACTGCGCTCTACTAGAGCATCCATACGGGCGGCGGTAACTTTTAAGCTACTGCCCAACTCTCTCCAACAGCCGCTCAACTCTTTACCTAGTTGACGAAGCAAGGCGTCGCTATAGGCTAGCCGCCGCTGTCCTACCTCTCTGTTCTCCCCATCGGTCTGCCTCGCGCGTCTCACGTCGTCAAGCCGCATTAACTTTTTTTCAGGTGGACAAGGCGGTGAAGGCGAGCTTGAAAGTGGAATAGCTTGAGCCATCTCGTCTCGTCTTGGCCGCTACGTAGGTGGCATCTACCAAAATTCGAGAACGATTTTCGAAGCGCTAGCAGACTTCTCCATTTTTCCCCCCAACGGACATTCCGGAATCTACCCTTACAAGATCGCCTTCGATTTCGAGGCTTTCTTCAGACCGTGCAAAGAACCGTCGACGGAACACGTGTCCCTGCTGTGGGATCACGTCCCTTTGTCGGCTAGCGTCGCATCCGACTTTCCGGGGTGGGAGGGGCCCGTCTGCTTCGTCAGAGAATCCGACGCAGATTCCGACCCCTTGTTGGACCGAGTTTTAAATCACATAAACGAGAACCCCAAAGTCATCGGGGAAGCTGTGCTAGAACTTTACCGACCGACCTTAGCGAAGTTAGATGCGGCGATAGGTGAAGCTCTCCTGCTGGAGGAGGCGACGTTCACCCCTTCTCCAGGCGGCTTCGCTGCGGCTCAGACCAGACACCCGTTAGTTCAACTGAAGAAGCGTCTTCTGAGATACATCCGTCAAGCTCCAGTCGTGGGCTTCAACTCGGGGCGTTACGACTTGAACCTGATCAAAATACGCCTTCACTCGTTCTTCGCCTCCGGAGACCGAAGAAACCAAGAATTCAGCGTCATAAAGAGAAGCAATCAATACTTGGCGGTTTACACACAGCACACGGTTTTCTTGGACGTAGTCAACTATTTGGCACCCGGTTACAACAACGCGACCTATTTGCGAGCTTTCACCAGGAACGAAGAGAAAGGTCACTTTCCTTACGAATGGATGACATCTACCAGGAAACTGGCAAACAGAACGCTGCCACCGAGATCGGCTTTCGACAGCGAGCTGACGGGCGTCAAAATGTCCGAATCCGACTACGCCGCATGTCAGAAAGTTTGGTCCGACGAGAAGATGCAAACTATGGAAGACTACTTGATCCACTACAACAACAAAGACGTCAAACCTTTCATAGAAGCTCTGAAAAATCATGCTAAATTTTTCCAAGATCGCGGCATTGACATGTTGAAAGACGGAGTTTCTCTCGCCGGTTTGACTTTACGGTTCCTCTTCCAAAACCTAGAAGACGCGTTCACAACGTTCCCCCAGTTCGACGCCGTCCTCCACGCTCTGATCAAAGAAAATCTAGTCGGCGGTCCTTCCATCATCTTCCATAGATTTCACCAGAAGGGCACCACGCGGATAAGGGAGCACAAGTACGGCGAAGAAGCGAGACCGTGCCAACACATCCTAGGACTAGACGCTAACTCTCTGTACTTGCGCTGCATGAGCGAAGCGCACTGCACGGGCTATTACGCGGTGAGACGGCCCGAGACCGAGTTCAAGCCCGAAATTAGGCAAAGAAACTCTCACAGCGCTTTGGAGTGGTTACGCTTCGTAGAGCACGACCGCGACGTGAAACTGCGCCACGCTTTGAACGGCGGCGAGATGGTTGTAGGCTGTCGGAGAATTCGGGTGGACGGGTTTCACGCGGCCTCTAATACGGTTTTCCAGTTTCACGGGTGTTGGTTCCACGCTCACGAGTGCATACCGTCGCACCGATATCAGTGGGCTTCACTGAGAGAGGAGAGACGCGACAGAACGACCAGAGTAAGCGCTTACTTGAAAGCGCTAGGTCACAAGCTGGTCGTCGTGTGGGAGTGCGAATGGCGAGAGATGAAGCGTCGAGATGAGCGGGTCAAGGCCTCCCAACAACGCTGGAAGGTTGACGCTTTGAAAGTGTCTCGAAACGCGATGAGCGAGAGCGACATCCTTTCCGCTGTGAAAGAGGAGAAAATGTTCGGTTTAGTTCAAGTGGACATCACTACGCCGCCTCACCTACGAGACTACTTCGAAGAAATGACCCCCGTTTTCAAGAACGCGACCGTTTCAAAATCGGACATAGGACCTCACATGTCAGACTTTGCGCAGGAAGAAAAGCTGTTGAACACGCCTCAGAGATGTCTGATAGGGAGTTACCACGGAAAAAATATTCTCTTGGGAACGCCGCTTCTCAAGTGGTATTTAGAGCACGGTTTGATAGTCACCAAAGTGCAGCTGGTGGTAGAATACCTACCTAAACGCTCCTTTGCCGGTTTCGCGGACGAAGTAACGGCGGCGCGAAGACGTGGCGACGTGAACGAGAACGAGAAAATTCTGTCAGACTGTTACAAGTTAATGGGAAACGCTACGTACGGTAAAACAATCTGCAACAAAGAAAAACACACGGCGGTGAGATACACTGACAGTCGGAAGTTCGAACTATTGGCCAATTCGTGGCGCTTCAAAAAGGCGTCCGAGTTGAGTTCCGATCTGTTTGAAGTCGAACTACAACCGAAAACAGTCAACAACAACCTCCCTATTCAAATAGGGTTCATGGTATACCAGTACGCGAAGTTGAAAATGTTAGAGTTCACATACGACTTCTTGGATAGATTCGTCGATCGGCGCGATTATGCCCTTTGTCAAATGGACACCGACAGTCTTTACATGGCTCTCAGCGGTGACACGTTGGATGACCTAGTCAAACCTCGCCTGAGAGAGACGTACTTCAGAGAGAAACGAAAGTGGCTTCCGACAGCGGTGTGCGACGATCACTTAGAGCTTTTCGTGAAGACAAAAACGGAAAGAGTGCGAGAATGGTGTCCGCCGCCCGGCGGATGTTGTGAGAGACGGTACCTTCACGATCTGAGAACTTCGGGGCTTATGAAAGCGGAGTGGGAAGGTGACGGGATCCTAAGTCTCAACCCTAAGACTTACATTTGCTACGATCGAGTCAGCGACACCGGTGAAAGAAAATCCAAAAAATGGAGTGCAAAAGGCGTACAGAAGAAACAAAACCCTCAGGAACCAGACGACTTCTTGGATGTTCTTCGCCAACGAAAAACTCTCATTGCTGTAAATAGAAACTTCAAAGTGGTGCGAAACAAAATGGTCACCTACACCATAGAGAAAGACGGCGTGCGCTACTTGTATTATAAGCGTCGCGTGCATTCTGACGGTGTGACAACGAGTCCTTTAGAGATATGAAAAAAAAAAAAATAAGCGTGTGCATCTTTTCAAAAATAGAGTGTTTATCAAGATTGAAAAAAAAAAAAATAAAAAAAATAAAATAAAATATTGTTGTGTTTTTATTTTCATACGTCTTCTTTTACTAGTAAGTCGCGCAGTCTCTTAAAGCGTCACTCATGTGACGACGTCGCTTCCAGTCACGTGATCCTAAAGACCCTCACTTCCTAAACAAAAAACTTCTTCTTCCGCTCACGTGATCAATCAAGTCACTTCCGGTCACGTGATCCTCAATGAGGTCACTCACTTCCGGTCGGCCATTAGGTCATGTGACGTCACTTCCGCTCACGTGACTCATCAGGTCACTTCCGGTCACGTGATCCTAAATTAGGTCATATGACGTCACTTCCGGTCCCCTAAGTAGGTCAGTAGGTTACCCAGAATGCACCACTAATCCCCTAAGTAGGTCACTTCCGGTCACGTGACCAAATGGTGGCCTCTGATTGGCTGCAGGGTTACCCAGAATGCACCACTAATCCCCTAAGTAGGTCACTTCCGGTCACGTGACCAAATGGAGGCCTCTGATTGGCTGCATGTCGATTGAGTAATAAACAGTACTTAACTATAGTCCCGTTCCGATACATACTATACTACTAAAGTGCTTGCATGTGTGCCGATTTTCAACCCATGGGGGTGGCGGGTAAAAAGATCATACCCCTTCACCGGGGCGGGGGTTAAAAATTTGCATGCTGAGTGCGAAAACCTGCCACCCACCCACCCCCTCTGTTGTCAAAAAAATGATCAATCCCTAACCATCTGGAAGACTTTAACCCAGGACAGCAAAGTGCTTTTATGCATGGATTAATGCACTCAGGACACTTTTACCAGGGACGGTTTTGCATAAGGCCAAAAAAAAAAAGGTTTGTTTCAGGTAACCTGACCGGCCCTATCAAAACAGGGCCGACACTAGGTTTTTTTATGCAATTCTGAAGAAATTTCCATATTTTACCATTTTTTCGGGTCTTCGGCTCGGCCGGCTGGTATTTTCATGTTAAAAAAAAAAGTTTAAAAAAAATCCGACCTACCGACCCTACGTTTTCTGCCCATGTTACCTGAAACAAACCTCTTTTTTTTGGCCTAATGCTATGGACACATACCAGATTACTAGGGACATTTACCATCATGTACATGATTTATATTGTACTCTGGACGTGTATTGGCTTATCTTATTACCCTCATGTTTGGCGATGCTCAAGGTAACCGTTTATTTGGCTCAGCCTCATGGGTCCCCTTTTATCGCTCAAAGATACCATTTAGTTGCCTAGACAGTATACTGTTATGGTGCTTGGAACACAGAACACATTTAAGGGAGTGTTTTCGCCCCCCCCCCCCCTTTGAACGATAGTAACGCGCGGGCTTTTTTGCTAAAAAGGGGCTTAAATTTTTGCGCCACCCCTCCCCCCCACTCAAGAGGGGTCAAAATTTTTTACACCCCCCCCCTCGGACAGCCATTTTAAAGTCGATTGTATTGGCCACTGTCTGACTGTTTAACATTATTCTCAACAATAGGTTTGACCCTTTAAGGACGATATAATGCATTAATGCATCATGCCCTTGGTCGACATGACGGATTAACGCAGCCCTGGCGAGTAGCTGATACAAGCATCATGCATCATGCTAACCCTGTTGAATTGTTGGCGATGTGCACCATTGCAGCACCAGCTAGTTACTCGCCGGGACTGCATTGGCGCATCATGACAACCTAAGTCATCTTTTATTGACATGCCGTCCTTAAAGGGTTAAAGCCATTAAGGACAGCAAAGTGAGAAAGCAACCATATGCTCTCAATCCGGAGGACCAAGAAGATGATATTACATTAAGTTTGTAATGTCTATTTATTCATCCTATGGTTTTCAAATACAAAAGACATCTATAACTGTGGTAGGCTGCATAAAACTGATTATCAGCTTTGCGGACACTTTTCGAAAATATACGGTGAGGGAGGGAGGCTTTTCTTTTATTTTGTTATTAATTTTCTAGACCACGAGGGAGGTGACTTTTTTCTTTTTTTAAACATTTCAAACGCTCACCCCCCCCCTGCCATAAATAATGAACCCTCCCTTAGGTTCAGTTCAATGCAAGTTGCAAAACAAGTGACTTGCAGTTTTTAATTTGACCTCATGTCCACTATGTAGGTCTTCACTATGCATGGGTCTATCCAAAAAAGTGAAATTTCCCTAAAAAAAAACTATTTGGCGAGAAAAAAGTTCAAAATCGCAAAAAAGTGAAATTTGCCTAAAAACCCCCTATTTGGCGAGAAGAAAGTTCAAAATCGCAAAAAAGTGAAATTTGCCTAAAAACACCTGATTTGGCGAGAAAAAGGTTCAAAATTGCAGAAAAGTGAAATTTGCCTAAAAATTCGCTATTTGGCAAGAAAAGAGTTCAAAATCGCAAAAAAGAGAAATTTGCCTAAAAACACCTGATATGGCGAGAAAAAAAGTTCAAAATCGCAAAAAAGAGAAATTTGCCTAAAAACACCCTATGACCTGTAGCATAAATGCAGACACTCATGGACACAGACTCATATACACCCACACAGACACACACATAGGCATGAACATGGCCTTCTCCTTCATATAGAAACCTATGGATTTCTACTTTGATGAGACTGAATATAGCTTTCTGTTAGAAGGACTTTGATACATGGATGTCGATGTCCAGTTTTAGATATATACCCATATAGTGCATTGGAATGCTATAATGTCGGACTGCTGTATATTAAATTGAACCCTTGAAATCTAACTTGATAGATCGCCTTCAACGCATTGAAGACTGACATTTAAATTTAAGATACTGAAACAACAACAAGCTAATAAACTCTATTATTTTCTTCCAGCCGCCCACAGCAGAGCATACCCTCCTATCCTGGACGATGGCTGCTGTCAGCTTGTTGAAGGGCGCCTGCACCCTCAGGGACGAGGACCAGTTCCTGGACTACACCATAGAAGTGGAGGACCAACAGTTCATGGTGCACAAGCTTGTCATGGCCTCTGTCAGTGACTACTTCAAGGCCATGCTGACAGGAGGTATGCTGGAGAGCCGGGAAGACAGTGTGGTGCTAGAAGGACTGAATTCTCTGGCAGTGTCAGGGCTGATAGAGTTCATCTATACAGGACAGTTCATTGCCAATGCAGCTTGTCAAGAACAACTCCTGGCCTGTGCCGTGTACCTTCAGATTCCCGCAGCCATTGATGAGTGCACCAAGCTACTGGTAGACAAAGCCAACCAGCGGAACTGTTTTGACATTCTCTCAATATTTCAAGCATACAGTGTGAAAAGTGGTGTTGAGAAAGTAACAAAGTTCATCACGGACAATATTGATGACATCATGGGAGCCCCGATGCCTACAGAAATCTCCTTTGATGGATTTTAAAATCTGGTCAACTTTTGGTCCAAGACTGAATATCTCCTTGTGCTTGCTGTTCAAGAATGGGTCAATGTGGACCAAAAGAATCGCCATCAGCATCTGAATGACCTCTTGAGCCGAGTACGGTTTGGCCTGATGACAACAGAACAACTGGAAGAGGTTAAGCAGATGGACATCTACTCTAACTCTGAGGGTTCTTGGAGGGAGCTTGTAGTTAAAGCTGAGGAATACCACAGTCTGCCGACCCACAGAAAGGTGCTGGATAGGTCAGAACTGAGTCGGGTCAGGGGGGAGCCTGTACCTGTTTATTACCATTTTGAGGAGAATTCAAATGCTTTATATTCTGTGAGCAAAAATGATTCTTGGGACCAACACAGGGTTTCTCAGGCACCTAGCTTGAATGAAGGAATTACCGCTTATTTAGCAGTTAATAACTATATCATTGTGTGTGGTACTTATAAATATACAGCTGATAGCCGGGGATGGCATATCTTTGACCCGCGGGTGTTGAAATGGTCTACAATAGCCCATATGCAGGTACCAAGGGACTTTTCTGTGGTACATCATGATAAACACTTGTATGTTCTCCGAGGCATTGTACATCCCTCAGACTATGCACCTGGAACTGTTGTTCCCGACGGAAAGAGTGATGTCATTGAGATGTATGACTTTGAATGCAACACGTGGCAGGTCATCCCAAGCAAGATGCCTTCAGCAATGGTGTGTCCTGGTGCAGCGGTGATAGGCAGCTGTATTTACATTATAACTGAGTGTAACACAGGAGATGAAACACAGCTATACTGTCTGGATCTGTCCACAAAAGGATGGCAAAGCAGAGCACCTATTGCCCAAGAAATATCTGAATACAGTCAAATAGGCCTGCATGTGATGCAGCTGTGGGGGGAGGAGGTTCTGCTCCTCGTGGATCACATATGTACAATACACTACTACAGCCCTGCTGCAGACCAGTGGTCAGAGTGGGACTGTTTACCTCACATTGTCAGCGACATAACAAGATGTGACTGTCCTGATTCACTCATCTATCAGAACACCATCTTCCTCTTTGGCTTTTGCTACGATATGAAAGAGAACAGCACTGAAGAAAATCATTCTTTCGAAATTGACTCGTACGATCATAGTGGTTTCGTGAAGTGGGTGGTAGGAAAGAAGGGCGAAAAGATCTCAGAGATTAAAATGGCAGACTTGCCCGAAGAATCTACTTTTGCAGCTGATAAAACATCGAACATGTGTTTATTACTGTCAATACCTCCACAGGTCTAGAATGTCTTGGACAAGACTGTCATCTGTCAGGAATCATATCGTAAAAAATGTAAATGTTAAGATGAAGATCTTCTCCGAGGTATGACTAAGAGTGTTGGGTAATTCAAGAAATAACTGTAAACATTACTTTGAAGGTGTACTTGTACTGGTTTACAGTTGAAGACAGTCGAACCAGCTACCTCTCATCTGGTCTGATTGCAGAAGGCAGACATAAGCTATCTAAAGGTACCAATAAACATATCTCACTTCCAGAATTTGTTTATTTCTTCATAGCCAAATTGTATTTGCCATTCATGATCCGTATCCATAAACAAGACTTTTTTTTCTGAAAGTAGGGAATTATCTTAGACCTTGGGTATCAATACTTGTGTACCTGCTTCTCCTTTTTATAGACTAGTCAAGAAAAGGCCTATTTTTTGAGCCCCACAGGACCCTTCCTGTGGTTTATCTAAATCATCTCAGAAAAAATGAAGTATTCTTAAAGCCCCAGCGCCCCTATATATAGGGCTGAGTACCTGTCCCGGCGTCACTGAAAGGGGTACCAGGATTTCCCCCTTTAAAGGGGAGGGTACACTCTTGACAAAATTTGTGTTGTATGACCCTCCACAGATTTAACTAAATTGATTCATCTAGATATGTAATTCAAATATACCTGTGAATAACAGGTTGATTTTAAGTATACAAACTGCCATACTTGTAATATTTCTTGATTTAAAAGCATCAATTGGAATGCCCTCCAATGCAGAATAATATGGTTCAGTAGAAACCATTTTCGCGATTTCACAGTCCTGATATTAAAATTTGGGGGGTTCTTTATAAAATTGAAACCTAAACTGATGAAGCTCCCTCAAACACCAAAATCTAGAAATATAAATGAAAATACTGAACTAATAACAAGCTAACAAACACTTTCTTCTTTTCTTCCAGTTGACATCCAGCTGCCTATCCTATCCTAAACGATGGCTGCTGTCAGCTTGTTGAAGGGCGCCTGCACCCTCAGGGACGAGGACCAGTTCCTGGACTACACCATAGAAGTGGGGGATCAACAGTTCAAGGTGCACAAACTTGTCATGGCCTCTGTCAGTGACTTCTTCAAGGCCATGCTGACAGGAGGAATGCTGGAGAGTTGCGAGGATAGAGTGAGACTAGAAGGACAAAGTTCCCATGTTGTAGCAGACATGATAAAGTTCATCTACACAGGTCGGTTGGACTCGACTCCAGTCTGCACAGATCTACTGGCTTGGGCTATGTATCTGCAAATCCCTGCAGCTATTGAGGAATGCACAAGACTAATGCTAAGTCAGATTGATGAAACAAACTGGTTCAGAAATCTCAATACCTTCAACACCTATGGCTGTAAAGATGGCGCGAACCAGACATTAGATTACATCAGAGCCCACTTTGAAGATATTGTGAGAAATGATATCTTACATGATGTATCTTTAGATGAGCTCCTGTTTCTCATAGATGACTGGCAGCTGTCAGAATGGAAGCTTTTGAACATCATTCAACAGTGGGTCTCTGTTGATTATAAGAAGCGACAGGAGCATTAAGAGGATCTGATGAGCAGAGTATGGTTTAGCCTGATGACACAAGAACAGGTTAAAGATGTAAAAGAAATGGACGTCTACTCTAACTCTGAGGGTTCATGGAGAAGCCTTGTAGATGAAGCTATGATATATCATCGTTTGCCGACCCACAGAAAGGTGCTGGATGAGTCAGAGCAGAGCAGGGTGAGAGGCAACGTTGCACCGGCCTACTATTACTATGATGATGATTTCAAGACGCTCTATTCCCTGCACAACGACAGGTGTTGGAAGCAGCATGACCCTTCCAAGCGTATAGACATGAATGCTTTTGTAGCAGTCAACAACTATCTTATTGCTTTTATTAGTTATAGAGAAGAAAATCTCGAATCAAACACTGGATGGCACATCTTCAATCCACGTACCTTAAAATGGTCCTCTATGGCCCCTAGTATAATGCATAGGATGGATTTTGTTGTGCTTCATTATGACAAGCATCTCTATGCTCTAGGAGGTTGTCAGGATAAATCTTCTTTTCCGGAGAGCACGGATAACGGACCATGGGGCGACCCCATTGAGAGATATGATTTTGAAAGCGACACGTGGACTGTCCTCAACAGCAGACTGCCTGTATATATGTACGAATTTGGTGCAGGCGTGGTAGATGGCTTTATCTACGTGGTTGCTGGGAGTAGATTTGATGCGTGTGCGATTTCATTCACCGAGGATTCATTAACCGACGATTCATCTACCGATGTTTCATTTACTGACTCCACAAGTGTTGATTGTCTGAACCTGGTCACAGACACATGGACAAGCTGTGCTCCTCTACCTGAGGCATTATCTTATCATTATCTCAAGCACATGAGTGTGATGAAGTTGTGGGGGGAGGAGGTCCTGTTCTACATTGATGAAGACTGGATCCTGCACTACTACAGCCCTACTGCAGACCAGTGGTCGACGTGGGACTGTCTGTCGGATGTTGTGAGTGACATAACTCACTGTAAACGGCCTGATGTACTAGTGGATGGGAGCACTCTCTTCATCCATGCCTTTTGCTATGATGTGAAGGAGAATAGCACCGACAACAATTTTTCCAATAAGATCAAGTATGGGAGTCTAAATGGATGTGTGAAGTGGTCAGTGGGAAAGAAGGGTGAGAGGATCTCTGAGGTCAGACTGGCTGATATACCTGACATTGATGTAGATGATATAAGTAGATGTCCATATCACTTTTCAGTGTTATTTTCAATACCACCACAGGTCTAGAGTAGATAAGGAAATGATCTGTACAGTTCATCACTATGATTACTCTATAAATCATCAGGGCTAAAAATGGATGGTCAAACCTAACTGCTCATATCCTGGTTAGAAAAGGTGACATGTCAATTTAAATGTTGGGGTCAGTCTCCATCTGTCCAATTAGTGACTGACTCTCTGCCTAGCTGAACTTTATATGCAGCCTTGAAAATCAAGACATGTCAGAATCAGCTTAGATATATCACTTCTCTTCTCAGATAAGTTTTCACTTTAGGTTACTCTGATTCTTGTTAGCCTTGAATACAGTATAGATTGTCGCGTTTAGAGCAAGTTCTGAGCAGTTCTGATCAATTACTGAGCACATCCTGAGTTCACCAGGATCAATTCCCTGGATATATGAAACGGCTTATCATAGAGTGTGCCAAACTTGGCATGGATGGATGAAAATTGCTATGAAATGTAAAATCCACATCAATTTCACCCTAAAAAATATAGTTTTTGAGTGTCTATTGGCCCCTACAAAATATACATTTTTGACAAGTATGGGCGGTGCTCAGGACGTGTTCAGTAATCGTTCTAGTAAAAGGTATGTCTCCATGGTATTATGCAAAATTTCCCTAGTGAAAGCGTCCTAAATGGCCGTTCAACTTTTTAAGAATTGTGTCCTTTGCATATTGAATGTTGAATATATGACTTTGTGAGTGCAGTGAGTTTAGTTTTAATAATCTTTATATTCTTTATTCATTCCAAAAGGTATATGAAGTGGCTTCTTGTAAACGTACATGTAAAATAAGGCAGGCTGCGTTAGGATTACTCATCCCTTTTACCAATAGTCGAGGCCTTTCAGCGTTGTTTGTAATCCACCATGTAAATTATTGTCCTCAAGGAACAAAGCTGTTGTGTGTGTTTAACAATTAAACTGTTTTTACAGCTTTGTTATCTCAATAAAAGAATCTTGGAATCATTTGAGAATTTGTTTTGTTTTGTTTCCTGCTATCTATCTAATATTATTTACATATTAAAAACTTGTAACTATTGAATAGGTGTTTGTGTTTTTATGTCTAATCAGACTTGTGCCAATCTTTATACAGCCCATATACCGCACATATACAGTTGTCATTGATATACTCTAAATGGGAGGATTTGGCGAACCCTCATGCTAGGTCATCATGCTTGGTCAATGGATTTTGGACATGAAAAAGTGAAGTATTAAAGGGACTTTTATTTTTCTCTAGCCAAGTCTGACAACAATTCTAACTGAACCCATTGCATAACATTTAATTGATTGATCTGCAGGAATCAAGAGAAAAATAAGTTTAAAGGTTTAAACAACCTTTATGTAATAATACCTAAGTCAGAAATTACTTCCATTTCAGTTGTCAATAACCTTAGTCATGGCTCACTTACACACAATGGCAACTGTATCAAAGTGGGTATATCCGATTTTTCTTCAAGTTCTAAGTTTTACTTTAATGTACTCCAAACACTGTAAAAGTGTACTATTTAGAGAAAATGCACACAATTTAAATGTTCCTGTTGCTGAAGGTGATCCATAAAACGTTGTAAAGTGAGAGTAAATGCACCATAGAATCATTATCAAAATGACATAGGGCCAAAACAAAAAGGTATGTTTTTCAGGTAACATGGCAAGAAAGTGTAGGGTCGGTATGTCGTGTTTTTTTTTAAACATGAAAGTACTAGCCAGCCTCTCCCAAGATCCTAAAATTGACCAAAAAAGGGTGAAAATACACGAACATTCTTCAAAATTGCATAAAAACACAGGGTCGGCCCTGTTCTTATAGGGTCGGTCGGACCTGAAACAAACCTTTCTTTTTTCCGGCATAGTGTATGTTATGTTACTGCAATTTAAAAGTTGCTGTTATTGAAAGGTGATCAAAAAAACGTATCATGCTGAGGTGGTGTTTTTATATTTATTTGTAAATCTAGATCGCGGCAATGTCCCAGTTTCAAATGTGCCAGAAGCTGGCGGAGGACCGAAACTTCACTCACTTCACTAATGAACAATAACAATATGTAATTCAATTCAACGATCTTATTATCAATTTTAAGAGATATCAATTTCCCAAGTCTCTATCTAATGCCGTTTTATGTTGATAACTTGGATTACGGATCCGCCTCCGAGATTTTTGGCATTTTGGAAAAAAAAAAAGTTTTGTTTTTTTACCTTTTCCCTTCGAGATTTTTTTTTGAGAATTTTCCTAAATTTTTTTTTAAAAAGTACATGTTGACCAGCAAAAGGTAGAAGGTCTTTCAGGTTGGGGATATTACTCAACATATCTTCCTTAGATTACCCCAAAATGAGGGAAATTTTTGATCCGGCTCCACACAGGGCAGCTTTCTTTTTTCTCCTGTGCCCTTCCAAAAAGTTGGAGCCAAAAGCCTGTAATCCAAGTTATCAAAAAAAGGTGGCCTAAACTACCAAAAACAACCGTGCAAATTTAGTAACCCCTCCCCAAACCACAGGTATAAGGGTCTATAGGTCAGACCACAAAAAAAAAAAATCCTATGACGGTGGGGGCAAAAAATTACTAAATTTCAGTTTTGATAACTACAAGGTTGATGGAATTTGACCCCTCTAGACGCGGGGGGGGGGGGGGGGCAAATGTGGCCCCTCCAGAAGGCGGGGGGGGGGGGACACATTTCACCTCTGGATGGGAGGTGGGCAGAAAAATGGGGTGGGGGCCGGTGGGGGGGGAGACATCCCGTTATCATGTATTAAATGACTTGATCTCCCTAACAGGCTATTCATTCTAATACTAGTAATAGGGCTAATAAAAAAGAAGTGATTAATGATTGCCAATAATAAGTCGCCCTACTCAAAGTTTCATGACAATCATTTAGAAATGATCCCAAAGACGGGCGGGAAAATAATGTTACCCGGTGCTGTAGTGCCATCTGGTGTGAAAGATTGAAATTGAAGTGAACTTTGCTTGTTCCCTCGTCACGCACGTCTTCCTACGGTACCAGCCCTTTCTCAACTTCCGGTCCAAATGAATGAGTTCTGAGTTTTGAAGCCAGGAACTCTTGTCTAAATTAGAGTTATCTCTCAGAAATTGACTTTGACAACAGCTACGAGTAAGGTAGGGAGATTAACTAATTTGTTCTGAATCAGTAGGCATAGGTTTTATCTAAATGATCTGCTTAAAACGGATCGGAATTGGAGAAAAACAAATGGTTTTAAGCTTCCCGCGCGCGGAGTGGTGACAAGCCGCATGGCAGGTGACATCGTAACTCGACGTCAGTGACAAATTGTCGGATTGCTTCCAACCTTACATCAACAGTACCTCGGTACTGTTGATGTAACTGTAAGGTTGGAAGCAATCCAACTAGTGACGAAATGACCAGGCAACAGGCAAACCAGTAGACTGAGTATCGTCTGTATCCGGAGGGAGGCTTAGTAGGCCTAGGGGTACGAGAGTGGCTAGCAAACCCGGGGGGGGGGGGGGGGGGGGGGGGGGGGGGGGGGGGGGGGGGGGGGGGGGGGGCACTTGGTATATTTTGTATACACATGAGTGCGGCTGGCAAGGGTACTTTTTCAGCAAAATCTCCCTAGCAAGGGTCCTGGTGTGAAGGAAAAATGTCCCTAGCAAGGGTCTACTTTCAACAAAATCGCCCTAGCAAGGGTCACTTTTTTGCAAAAATGACTAAGGGAGTGCTCATTTTTTAACAACATGGGGGGGTGAGATTTTGCACAGATTTTTCACACCCCCCCCCCTAGAAGGGTCAAAAAATTCCCCCCCCCCCCTAGCAGGCCGAAAATCGTGCGCGTTCGCGCCCCTTTGTAGCATAGTTAAATGTGCGGGCTTTTTCCCTCAAAACAGGTTGAATTTTTTTGACCCCCCCCCCCCCCCCCGAAGAGGGGTCTAAATTTTTTACCCCCCCCCCCGGTCAAGGGGTCTAAATTTTTTACCCCCCCCGGTCAAGGGGCCCACATTTTTTACCACCCCCCCCCTAAATCCACCACCCCCCCCCCTGTTGTTAAAAAATGAGCACTCCCTAAATTCGACATGGCCATGGC